>OY726524.1:36663958-36851856 GCA_963383655.1 Bathymodiolus septemdierum | reverse complement strand
TAGTGAGTAGGGGAGTGATTGTTACTTATGACACGATACAGATAATAGTGAGTAGGTGAGTGATTGTTACTTATAACACGATACAGATAATAGTGAGTAGGTGAGTGATTGTTACTTATAACACGATACAGATAATAGTGAGTAGGTGAGTGATTGTTACTTATAACACGATACAGATAATAGTGAGTAGGTGAGTGATTGTTACTTATAACACGATACAGATAATAGTGAGTAGGTGAGTGATTGTTACTTATAACACGATACAGATAATAGTGAGTAGGTGAGTGATTGTTACTTATAACACGATACAGATAATAGTGAGTAGGTGAGTGATTGTTACTGATAACACGATACAGATAATAGTGAGTAGGTGAGTGATTGTTACTTATAACACGATACAGATAATAGTGAGTAGGTGAGTGATTGTTACTTATAACACGATACAGATAATAGTGAGTAGGTGAGTGATTGTTACTTATAACACGATACAGATAATAGTGAGTAGGTGAGTGATTGTTACTGATAACACGATACAGATAATAGTGAGTAGGTGAGTGATTGTTACTTATAACACGATACAGATAATAGTGAGTAGGTGAGTGATTGTTACTTATAACACGATACAGATAATAGTGAGTAGGTGAGTGATTGTTACTGATAACACGATACAGATAATAGTGAGTAGGTGAGTGATTGTTACTTATAACACGATACAGATAATAGTGAGTAGGTGAGTGATTGTTACTTATAACACGATACAGATAATAGTGAGTAGGTGAGTGATTGTTACTTATAACACGATACAGATAATAGTGAGTAGGTGAGTGATTGTTACTTATAACACGATACAGATAATAGTGAGTAGGTGAGTGATTGTTACTTATAACACGATACAGATAATAGTGAGTAGGTGAGTGATTGTTACTTATAACACGATACAGATAATAGTGAGTAGGTGAGTGATTGTTACTTATAACACGATACAGATAATAGTGAGTAGGTGAGTGATTGTTACTTATAACACGATACAGATAATAGTGAGTAGGTGAGTGATTGTTACTTATAACACGATACAGATAATAGTGAGTAGGTGAGTGATTGTTACTTATAACACGATACAGATAATAGTGAGTAGGTGAGTGATTGTTACTTATAACACGATACAGATAATAGTGAGTAGGTGAGTGATTGTTACTGATAACACGATACAGATAATAGTGAGTAGGTGAGTGATTGTTACTTATAACACGATACAGATAATAGTGAGTAGGTGAGTGATTGTTACTTATAACACGATACAGATAATAGTGAGTAGGTGAGTGATTGTTACTTATAACACGATACAGATAATAGTGAGTAGGTGAGTGATTGTTACTTATAACACGATACAGATAATAGTGAGTAGGTGAGTGATTGTTACTTATAACACGATACAGATAATAGTGAGTAGGTGAGTGATTGTTACTTATAACACGATACAGATAATAGTGAGTAGGTGAGTGATTGTTACTTATAACACGATACAGATAATAGTGAGTAGGTGAGTGATTGTTACTTATAACACGATACAGATAATAGTGAGTAGGTGAGTGATTGTTACTTATAACACGATACAGATAATAGTGAGTAGGTGAGTGATTGTTACTTATAACACGATACAGATAATAGTGAGTAGGTGAGTGATTGTTACTTATAACACGATACAGATAATAGTGAGTAGGTGAGTGATTGTTACTTATAACACGATACAGATAATAGTGAGTAGGTGAGTGATTGTTACTTATAACACGATACAGATAATAGTGAGTAGGTGAGTGATTGTTACTTATAACACGATACAGATAATAGTGAGTAGGTGAGTGATTGTTACTGATAACACGATACAGATAATAGTGAGTAGGTGAGTGATTGTTACTGATAACACGATACAGATAATAGTGAGTAGGTGAGTGATTGTTACTTATAACACGATACAGATAATAGTGAGTAGGTGAGTGATTGTTACTTATAACACGATACAGATAATAGTGAGTAGGTGAGTGATTGTTACTTATAACACGATACAGATAATAGTGAGTAGGTGAGTGATTGTTACTTATAACACGATACAGATAATAGTGAGTAGGTGAGTGATTGTTACTTATAACACGATACAGATAATAGTGAGTAGGTGAGTGATTGTTACTTATAACACGATACAGATAATAGTGAGTAGGTGAGTGATTGTTACTTATAACACGATACAGATAATAGTGAGTAGGTGAGTGATTGTTACTGATAACACGATACAGATAATAGTGAGTAGGTGAGTGATTGTTACTTATAACACGATACAGATAATAGTGAGTAGGTGAGTGATTGTTACTTATAACACGATACAGATAATAGTGAGTAGGTGAGTGATTGTTACTTATAACACGATACAGATAATAGTGAGTAGGTGAGTGATTGTTACTTATAACACGATACAGATAATAGTGAGTAGGTGAGTGATTGTTACTTATAACACGATACAGATAATAGTGAGTAGGTGAGTGATTGTTACTGATAACACGATACAGATAATAGTGAGTAGGTGAGTGATTGTTACTTATAACACGATACAGATAATAGTGAGTAGGTGAGTGATTGTTACTTATAACACGATACAGATAATAGTGAGTAGGTGAGTGATTGTTACTTATAACACGATACAGATAATAGTGAGTAGGTGAGTGATTGTTACTTATAACACGATACAGATAATAGTGAGTAGGTGAGTGATTGTTACTGATAACACGATACAGATAATAGTGAGTAGGTGAGTGATTGTTACTTATAACACGATACAGATAATAGTGAGTAGGTGAGTGATTGTTACTTATAACACGATACAGATAATAGTGAGTAGGTGAGTGATTGTTACTTATAACACGATACAGATAATAGTGAGTAGGTGAGTGATTGTTACTGATAACACGATACAGATAATAGTGAGTAGGTGAGTGATTGTTACTTATAACACGATACAGATAATAGTGAGTAGGTGAGTGATTGTTACTGATAACACGATACAGATAATAGTGAGTAGGTGAGTGATTGTTACTTATAACACGATACAGATAATAGTGAGTAGGTGAGTGATTGTTACTTATAACACGATACAGATAATAGTGAGTAGGTGAGTGATTGTTACTGATAACACGATACAGATAATAGTGAGTAGGTGAGTGATTGTTACTTATAACACGATACAGATAATAGTGAGTAGGTGAGTGATTGTTACTTATAACACGATACAGATAATAGTGAGTAGGTGAGTGATTGTTACTGATAACACGATACAGATAATAGTGAGTAGGTGAGTGATTGTTACTGATAACACGATACAGATAATAGTGAGTAGGTGAGTGATTGTTACTGATAACACGATACAGATAATAGTGAGTAGGTGAGTGATTGTTACTTATAACACGATACAGATAATAGTGAGTAGGTGAGTGATTGTTACTTATAACACGATACAGATAATAGTGAGTAGGTGAGTGATTGTTACTGATAACACGATACAGATAATAGTGAGTAGGTGAGTGATTGTTACTGATAACACGATACAGATAATAGTGAGTAGGTGAGTGATTGTTACTGATAACACGATACAGATAATAGTGAGTAGGTGAGTGATTGTTACTTATAACACGATACAGATAATAGTGAGTAGGTGAGTGATTGTTACTTATAACACGATACAGATAATAGTGAGTAGGTGAGTGATTGTTACTGATAACACGATACAGATAATAGTGAGTAGGTGAGTGATTGTTACTGATAACACGATACAGATAATAGTGAGTAGGTGAGTGATTGTTACTGATAACACGATACAGATAATAGTGAGTAGGTGAGTGATTGTTACTTATAACACGATACAGATAATAGTGAGTAGGTGAGTGATTGTTACTTATAACACGATACAGATAATAGTGAGTAGGTGAGTGATTGTTACTTATAACACGATACAGATAATAGTGAGTAGGTGAGTGATTGTTACTGATAACACGATACAGATAATAGTGAGTAGGTGAGTGATTGTTACTGATAACACGATACAGATAATAGTGAGTAGGTGAGTGATTGTTACTTATAACACGATACAGATAATAGTGAGTAGGTGAGTGATTGTTACTGATAACACGATACAGATAATAGTGAGTAGGTGAGTGATTGTTACTGATAACACGATACAGATAATAGTGAGTAGGTGAGTGATTGTTACTGATAACACGATACAGATAATAGTGAGTAGGTGAGTGATTGTTACTGATAACACGATACAGATAATAGTGAGTAGGTGAGTGATTGTTACTTATAACACGATACAGATAATAGTGAGTAGGTGAGTGATTGTTACTTATAACACGATACAGATAATAGTGAGTAGGTGAGTGATTGTTACTGATAACACGATACAGATAATAGTGAGTAGGTGAGTGATTGTTACTGATAACACGATACAGATAATAGTGAGTAGGTGAGTGATTGTTACTGATAACACGATACAGATAATAGTGAGTAGGTGAGTGATTGTTACTTATAACACGATACAGATAATAGTGAGTAGGTGAGTGATTGTTACTTATAACACGATACAGATAATAGTGAGTAGGTGAGTGATTGTTACTTATAACACGATACAGATAATAGTGAGTAGGTGAGTGATTGTTACTGATAACACGATACAGATAATAGTGAGTAGGTGAGTGATTGTTACTGATAACACGATACAGATAACAGTGAGTAGGTGAGTGATTGTTACTTATAACGCGATACAGATAATAGTGAGTAGGTGAGTGATTGTTACTTATAACACGATACAGATAATAGTGAGTAGGTGAGTGATTGTTACTGATAACACGATACAGATAATAGTGAGTAGGTGAGTGATTGTTACTGATAACACGCTACAGATAATAGTGAGTAGGTGAGTGATTGTTACTGATAACACGATACAGATAATAGTGAGTAGGTGAGTGATTGTTACTGATAACACGATACAGATAATAGTGAGTAGGTGAGTGATTGTTACCTATAACACGATACAGATAATAGTGAGTAGGTGAGTGATTGTTACTTATAACACGATACAGATAATAGTGAGTAGGTGAGTGATTGTTACTTATAACACGATACAGATAATAGTGAGTAGGTGAGTGATTGTTACTTATAACACGATACAGATAATAGTGAGTAGGTGAGTGATTGTTACTTATAACACGATACAGATAATAGTGAGTAGGTGAGTGATTGTTACTTATAACACGATACAGATAATAGTCAGTAGGTGAGTGATTGTTACTGATAACACGATACAGATAATAGTGAGTAGGTGAGTGATTGTTACTTATAACACGATACAGATAATAGTCAGTAGGTGAGTGATTGTTACTTATAACACGATACAGATAATAGTGAGTAGGTGAGTGATTGTTACTTATAACACGATACAGATAATAGTGAGTAGGTGAGTGATTGTTACTGATAACACGATACAGATAATAGTGAGTAGGTGAGTGATTGTTACTTATAACACGATACAGATAATAGTGAGTAGGTGAGTGATTGTTACTTATAACACGATACAGATAATAGTGAGTAGGTGAGTGATTGTTACTTATAACACGATACAGATAATAGTGAGTAGGTGAGTGATTGTTACTGATAACACGATACAGATAATAGTGAGTAGGTGAGTGATTGTTACCTATAACACGACACAGATAATAGTGAGTAGGTGAGTGATTGTTACTTATAACACGATACAGATAATAGTGAGTAGGTGAGTGATTGTTACTGATAACACGATACAGATAATAGTGAGTAGGTGAGTGATTGTTACTTATAACACGATACAGATAATAGTGAGTAGGTGAGTGATTGTTACTTATAACACGACACAGATAATAGTGAGTAGGTGAGTGATTGTTACTTATAACACGATACAGATAATAGTGAGTAGGTGAGTGATTGTTACTTATAACACGATACAGATAATAGTGAGTAGGTGAGTGATTGTTACTTATAACACGATACAGATAATAGTGAGTAGGTGAGTGATTGTTACTTATAACACGATACAGATAATAGTGAGTAGGTGAGTGATTGTTACTTATAACACGATACAGATAATAGTGAGTAGGTGAGTGATTGTTACTTATAACACGATACAGATAATAGTGAGTAGGTGAGTGATTGTTACTTATAACACGATACAGATAATAGTCAGTAGGTGAGTGATTGTTACTGATAACACGATACAGATAATAGTGAGTAGGTGAGTGATTGTTACTTATAACACGATACAGATAATAGTGAGTAGGTGAGTGATTGTTACTTATAACACGATACAGATAATAGTGAGTAGGTGAGTGATTGTTACTGATAACACGATACAGATAATAGTGAGTAGGTGAGTGATTGTTACTTATAACACGATACAGATAATAGTGAGTAGGTGAGTGATTGTTACTGATAACACGATACAGATAATAGTGAGTAGGTGAGTGATTGTTACTTATAACACGATACAGATAATGGAGAGTGGTGAGTGATTGTTACTGATAACACGATACAGATAATAGTGAGTAGGTGAGTGATTGTTACTTATAACACGATACAGATAATAGTGAGTAGGTGAGTGATTGTTACTTATAACACGATACAGATAATAGTGAGTAGGTGAGTGATTGTTACTTATAACACGATACAGATAATAGTGAGTAGGTGAGTGATTGTTACTGATAACACGATACAGATAATAGTGAGTAGGTGAGTGATTGTTACTTATAACACGATACAGATAATAGTGAGTAGGTGAGTGATTGTTACTGATAACACGATACAGATAATAGTGAGTAGGTGAGTGATTGTTACTTATAACACGATACAGATAATAGTGAGTAGGTGAGTGATTGTTACTGATAACACGATACAGATAATAGTGAGTAGGTGAGTGATTGTTACTTATAACACGATACAGATAATAGTGAGTAGGTGAGTGATTGTTACTTATAACACGATACAGATAATAGTGAGTAGGTGAGTGATTGTTACTTATAACACGATACAGATAATAGTGAGTAGGTGAGTGATTGTTACTGATAACACGATACAGATAATAGTGAGTAGGTGAGTGATTGCTACTGATAACACGATACAGATAATAGTGAGTAGGTGAGTGATTGTTACTTATAACACGATACAGATAATAGTGAGTAGGTGAGTGATTGTTACTGATAACACGATACAGATAATAGTGAGTAGGTGAGTGATTGTTACTGATAACACGATACAGATAATAGTGAGTAGGTGAGTGATTGTTACTGATAACACGATACAGATAATAGTGAGTAGGTGAGTGATTGTTACTGATAACACGATACAGATAATAGTGAGTAGGTGAGTGATTGTTACTTATAACACGATACAGATAATAGTGAGTAGGTGAGTGATTGTTACTGATAACACGATACAGATAATAGTGAGTAGGTGAGTGATTGTTACTGATAACACGATACAGATAATAGTGAGTAGGTGAGTGATTGTTACTGATAACACGATACAGATAATAGTGAGTAGGTGAGTGATTGTTACTGATAACACGATACAGATAATAGTGAGTAGGTGAGTGATTGTTACTTATAACACGATACAGATAATAGTGAGTAGGTGAGTGATTGTTACTGATAACACGATACAGATAATAGTGAGTAGGTGAGTGATTGTTACTTATAACACGATACAGATAATAGTGAGTAGGTGAGTGATTGTTACTTATAACACGATACAGATAATAGTGAGTAGGTGAGTGATTGTTACTTATAACGCGATACAGATAATAGTGAGTAGGTGAGTGATTGTTACTTATAACACGATACAGATAATAGTGAGTAGGTGAGTGATTGTTACCTATAACACGATACAGATAATAGTGAGTAGGTGAGTGATTGTTACTGATAACACGATACAGATAATAGTGAGTAGGTGAGTGATTGTTACTTATAACACGATACAGATAATAGTGAGTAGGTGAGTGATTGTTACTGATAACACGATACAGATAATAGTGAGTAGGTGAGTGATTGTTACTTATAACACGATACAGATAATAGTGAGTAGGTGAGTGATTGTTACCTATAACACGATACAGATAATAGTGAGTAGGTGAGTGATTGTTACTTATAACACGATACAGATAATAGTGAGTAGGTGAGTGATTGTTACTGATAACACGATACAGATAATAGTGAGTAGGTGAGTGATTGTTACTTATAACACGATACAGATAATAGTGAGTAGGTGAGTGATTGTTACTTATAACACGATACAGATAATAGTGAGTAGGTGAGTGATTGTTTCTTATAACACGATACAGATAATAGTGAGTAGGTGAGTGATTGTTACTGATAACACGATACAGATAATAGTGAGTAGGTGAGTGATTGTTACTGATAACACGATACAGATAATAGTGAGTAGGTGAGTGATTGTTACTTATAACACGATACAGATAATAGTGAGTAGGTGAGTGATTGTTACTTATAACACGATACAGATAATAGTGAGTAGGTGAGTGATGGTTACTTATAACACGATACAGATAATAGTGAGTAGGTGAGTGATTGTTACTTATAACACGATACAGATAATAGTGAGTAGGTGAGTGATTGTTACTGATAACACGATACAGATAATAGTGAGTAGGTGAGTGATTGTTACTTATAACACGATACAGATAATAGTGAGTAGGTGAGTGATTGTTACTGATAACACGATACAGATAATAGTGAGTAGGTGAGTGATTGTTACTTATAACACGATACAGATAATAGTGAGTAGGTGAGTGATTGTTACTTATAACACGATACAGATAATAGTGAGTAGGTGAGTGATTGTTACTGATAACACGATACAGATAATAGTGAGTAGGTGAGTGATTGTTACTGATAACACGATACAGATAATAGTGAGTAGGTGAGTGATTGTTACTTATAACACGATACAGATAATAGTCAGTAGGTGAGTGATTGTTACTTATAACACGATACAGATAATAGTGAGTAGGTGAGTGATTGTTACTTATAACACGATACAGATAATAGTGAGTAGGTGAGTGATTGTTACTTATAACACGATACAGATAATAGTGAGTAGGTGAGTGATTGTTACTTATAACACGATACAGATAATAGTGAGTAGGTGAGTGATTGTTACTTATAACACGATACAGATAATAGTGAGTAGGTGAGTGATTGTTACTGATAACACGATACAGATAATAGTGAGTAGGTGAGTGATTGTTACTGATAACACGATACAGATAATAGTGAGTAGGTGAGTGATTGTTACTTATAACACGATACAGATAATAGTGAGTAGGTGAGTGATTGTTACTGATAACACGATACAGATAATAGTGAGTAGGTGAGTGATTGTTACTTATAACACGATACAGATAATAGTGAGTAGGTGAGTGATTGTTACTTATAACACGCTACAGATAATAGTCAGTAGGTGAGTGATTGTTACTTATAACACGATACAGATAATAGTGAGTAGGTGAGTGATTGTTACTTATAACACGATACAGATAATAGTGAGTAGGTGAGTGATTGTTACTTATAACACGATACAGATAATAGTCAGTAGGTGAGTGATTGTTACTTATAACACG
The DNA here is from genome assembly GCA_963383655.1 of Bathymodiolus septemdierum. NCBI lineage: Eukaryota > Metazoa > Mollusca > Bivalvia > Mytilida > Modiolidae > Bathymodiolus > Bathymodiolus septemdierum. The sequence continues at coordinate 36,842,147 of OY726524.1, read as the reverse complement.
ATACAGATAATAGTGAGTAGGTGAGTGATTGTTACTTATAACACGATACAGATAATAGTGAGTAGGTGAGTGATTGTTACCTATAACACGATACAGATAATAGTGAGTAGGTGAGTGATTGTTACTTATAACACGATACAGATAATAGTGAGTAGGTGAGTGATTGTTACTGATAACACGATACAGATAATAGTGAGTAGGTAAGTGATTGTTACTGATAACACGATACAGATAATAGTGAGTAGGTGAGTGATTGTTACTGATAACACGATACAGATAATAGTGAGTAGGTGAGTGATTGTTACTTATAACACGATATAGATAATAGTGAGTAGGTGAGTGATTGTTACTTATAACACGATATAGATAATAGTGAGTAGGTGAGTGATTGTTACTGATAACACGATACAGATAATAGTGAGTAGGTGAGTGATTGTTACTGATAACACGATACAGATAATAGTGAGTAGGTAAGTGATTGTTACTGATAACACGATACAGATAATAGTGAGTAGGTGAGTGATTGTTACTGATAACACGATACAGATAATAGTGAGTAGGTGAGTGATTGTTACTTATAACACGATACAGATAATAGTGAGTAGGTGAGTGATTGTTACCTATAACACGATACAGATAATAGTGAGTAGGTGAGTGATTGTTACTGATAACACGCTAGAGATAATAGTGAGTAGGTGAGTGATTGTTACTTATAACACGATACAGATAATAGTGAGTAGGTGAGTGATTGTTACTGATAACACGCTAGAGATAATAGTGAGTAGGTGAGTGATTGTTACTTATAACACGATACAGATAATAGTGAGTAGGTGAGTGATTGTTACCTATAACACGATACAGATAATAGTGAGTAGGTGAGTGATTGTTACTGATAACACGATACAGATAATAGTGAGTAGGTGAGTGATTGTTACTGATAACACGATACAGATAATAGTGAGTAGGTGAGTGATTGTTACTTATAACACGATACAGATAATAGTGAGTAGGTGAGTGATTGTTACTTATAACACGATACAGATAATAGTGAGTAGGTGAGTGATTGTTACTGATAACACGATACAGATAATAGTCAGTAGGTGAGTGATTGTTACTGATAACACGATACAGATAACAGTGAGTAGGTGAGTGATTGTTACTTATAACACGATACAGATAATAGTGAGTAGGTGAGTGATTGTTACTTATAACACGATACAGATAATAGTGAGTAGGTGAGTGATTGTTACTTATAACACGATACAGATAATAGTGAGTAGGTGAGTGATTGTTACTTATAACACGCTACAGATAATAGTGAGTAGGTGAGTGATTGTTACTTATAACACGATACAGATAATAGTGAGTAGGTGAGTGATTGTTACTGATAACACGATACAGATAATAGTGAGTAGGTGAGTGATTGTTACTGATAACACGATACAGATAATAGTGAGTAGGTGAGTGATTGTTACTTATAACACGATACAGATAATAGTGAGTAGGTGAGTGATTGTTACTGATAACACGATACAGATAATAGTGAGTAGGTGAGTGATTGTTACTTATAACACGATACAGATAATAGTGAGTAGGTGAGTGATTGTTACTTATAACACGATACAGATAATAGTGAGTAGGTAAGTGATTGTTACCTATAACACGATACAGATAATAGTGAGTAGGTGAGTGATTGTTACTGATAACACGATACAGATAATAGTGAGTAGGTGAGTGATTGTTACTGATAACACGATACAGATAATAGTGAGTAGGTGAGTGATTGTTACTTATAACACGCTACAGATAATAGTGAGTAGGTGAGTGATTGTTACTTATAACACGATACAGATAATAGTGAGTAGGTGAGTGATTGTTACTTATAACACGATACAGATAATAGTGAGTAGGTGAGTGATTGTTACTGATAACACGATACAGATAATAGTGAGTAGGTGAGTGATTGTTACTGATAACACGATACAGATAATAGTGAGTAGGTGAGTGATTGTTACTTATAACACGCTACAGATAATAGTGAGTAGGTGAGTGATTGTTACTTATAACACGATACAGATAATAGTGAGTAGGTGAGTGATTGTTACTTATAACACGATACAGATAATAGTGAGTAGGTGAGTGATTGTTACTGATAACACGATACAGATAATAGTGAGTAGGTGAGTGATTGTTACTGATAACACGATACAGATAATAGTGAGTAGGTGAGTGATTGTTACTGATAACACGATACAGATAATAGTGAGTAGGTGAGTGATTGTTACTGATAACACGATACAGATAATAGTGAGTAGGTGAGTGATTGTTACTTATAACACGATACAGATAATAGTCAGTAGGTGAGTGATTGTTACTTATGACACGATACAGATAATAGTGAGTAGGTGAGTGATTGTTACTTATAACACGATACAGATAATAGTGAGTAGGTGAGTGATTGTTACTTATAACACGATACAGATAATAGTGAGTAGGTGAGTGATTGTTACTTATAACACGATACAGATAATAGTGAGTAGGTGAGTGATTGTTACTTATAACACGATACAGATAATAGTGAGTAGGTGAGTGATTGTTACTGATAACACGATACAGATAATAGTGAGTAGGTGAGTGATTGTTACTTATAACACGATACAGATAATAGTGAGTAGGTGAGTGATTGTTACTGATAACACGATACAGATAATAGATCAGGCTATCTTCTATATCCTGGTATAATCGGTCTAACACTAACAGATCATGTTAACTTCTGTATACTGGTATCATCGGCCTGACACTAATAGATCAGGCTATCTTCTATATCCTGGTATAATCGGTCTAACACTAATAGATCAGGCTATCTTCTATATCCTGGTATAATCGGTCTAACACTAATAGATCAGGCTATCTTCTATATCCTGGTATAATCGGTCTAACACTAATAGATCAGGCTATCTTCTATATCCTGGTATAATCGGTCTAACACTAATAGATCAGGCTATCTTCTATATCCTGGTATAATCGGTCTAACACTAATAGATCAGGCTATCTTCTATATCCTGGTATAATCGGTCTAACACTAACAGATCAGGCTATCTTCTATATCCTGGTATAATCGGTCTAACACTAATAGATCAGGCTATCTTCTATATCCTGGTATAATCGGTCTAATACTAACAGATCTGGCTATCCTCTGTATCCTGGTATAATCGGTCTAACACTAATAGATCAGGCTATCTTCTATATCCTGGTATAATCGGTCTAACACTAATAGATCAGGCTATCTTCTATATCCTGGTATAATCGGTCTAACACTAATAGATCAGGCTATCTTCTATATCCTGGTATAATCGGTCTAACACTAACAGATCAGGCTATCTTCTATATCCTAGTATAATCGGTCTAATACTAACAGATTTGGCTATCCTCTGTATCCTGGTATAATCGGTCTAACACTAATAGATCAGGCTATCTTCTATATCCTGGTATAATCGGTTTAACACTAACAGATCAGGCTATCTTCTATATCCTGGTATAATCGGTCTAACACTAATAGATCAGGCTATCTTCTATATCCTGGTATAATCGGTCTAATACTAACAGATCTCGCTATCCTCTGTATCCTGGTATAATCGGTCTAACACTAATAGATCAGGCTATCTTCTATATCCTGGTATAATCGGTCTAACACTAATAGATCAGGCTATCTTCTATATCCTGGTATAATCGGTCTAATACTAACAGATCTGGCTATCTTCTATATCCTGGTATAATCGGTCTAACACTAACAGATCAGACTATCTTCTATATCCTGGTATAATCGGTTTAACACTAATAGATCAGGCTATCTTCTATATCCTGGTATAATCGGTTTAACACTAATAGATCAGGCTATCTTCTATATCCTGGTATAATCGGTCTAACACTAACAAATCAGGCTATCTTCTATATCCTGGTATAATCGGTCGAACACTAACAGATCAGACTATCTGCTATATCCTGGTATAATCGGTCTAACACTAATAAATCAGGCTATCTTCTATATCCTGGTATAATCGGTCTAACACTAACAGATCAGGCTATCTTCTATATCCTGGTATAATCGGTCTAACACTAATAGATCAGGCTATCTTCTATATCCTGGTATAATCGGTCTAACACTAATAAATCAGGCTATCTTCTATATCCTGGTATAATCGGTCTAACACTAACAGATCAGGCTATCTTCTATATCCTGGTATAATCGGTCGAACACTAATAGATCAGGCTATCTTCTATATCCTGGTATAATCGGTCTAATACTAACAGATCTGGCTATCCTCTGTATCCTAGTATAATCGGTCTAATACTAACAGATCATATTATCTTCTGTATCCTGGTATCATCGGTCTGACACTAACAGATCATGTTATCTTCTATAGTCCTGGTATCGCCGGTCTAACCCAGTGATAGTAATATCTCAATAAAGCTTGCCCTATATAACACGAGAAACGTATTCATTGTCTCTGATTTACTTCACTGAAAAACATGCAGTTTTCCAACCTGAAATGATATTTCCTAGATGACATTTTTAAGCATCGATTTCTAATAATGATTTTACGTTATTTCAGCATCATCTGTTTTCCTGTTAACCAATCATAATAGCGCGCGATTTTAATAGGTGAAACAAACCGTCAAAAACAAGTGATCGTTAAAAACGAGTGGCTTTAGTATACTGTATTATGTAGATTACCTTTGTTCTTTATTGTTTGTAATATTTATGTAGATATGTGTGTTAATTGTATTTACTATAGGGCATATTAAAACATCACAGACACATATCCCGGAGGGTACATATACTATTACCCCGATGGTTACCGATGTCTGCTATAATACAGCTAAGACAGTGGTGACGATCACAGTCTCTAACGTTGTAAGTACATGTATATGACACATTTGATAAAACGTATTGAAATTGGGACGGTGTTCAGATGTCCACCCTTGTCACCGACATGCAGGAAACGTTTCGTTATAGTTGTCTAAAGGCAGTACATGTACATGTATTGTTCAAGTGACGAAAATAATATTAAAATCGTTCTTATATTAAAAAATTGTTAGGTAAGATCATTTTTTAATCGTTTTGGTGAAGAAAAAAACACGTTTTTATTCAAATGCAAATTAGGAGATTGATTTTCCTGGGATATTTCCTTTTTGTTTGTTTAAAAAACATATCACGGTTGAGTTGTAGAACAAATTTGATTACTTAATAAGTTGTTGAGTATTTGATTTCTAGTCAGGCATGTTTGAATCGATCATGGATGTCTCGAAGTCGCCGTCCTTTCCTACTGTGTTACTCTTATTTTATGCTCATTTAATACGGTGCATTCGAATACGCTCGAGTCGAAAACATCGCTGGTCTCGAATACATTATTTTCAACCCGGACCTTGTAAATAAATCGATCGAACTTATATAATGGAAATTTAAACATGTATTTAATTTGCTATGTATAAAATTTAATGCTGACAATTTACCAACAACACAACTACAGAAGATTTGACAAAAAGTGAAAGGTTATGGAGGTTTAAAAATCAAAATATGTTTTACAAGTGAAAGGGATGGTAGTTCACCTCCATTATTAATTTTCTGATGCTAATATTTATTTGTTCTTGTATATATAAGCTGTATGCATCTATTTTCATGCGCTTTTAATTTTATTTATATAATTTATATTCCACATTTTGTAATAAAATGAAAAGAAAAAAATCCCCTTAATACATACAAATATACAACTCACTTTCCTGGGTTTGTACAAGCACTTCCTTAAAAAGTGGCGGGATTCAACTATTTGTATGGTATCAAGCCTCCTCTCGTAGTGAACTGGTGTGATCCTTGACTTCATAAACTTATCAATCCTCCTCTCGTGGTGAACTGGTGTGATCCTTGACTTTATAAACTTAACAGTTTGTACTTGGCACAAGTCAATGTGAAACCTCGATTTCAAGATTATCGATAAGAGCATAAAGACTGCAATCCATCAAATGATGCATGATAAGATGAATTGGTAGGCGTCTCCTTTTCATTGTATAGCATCTGCCATGAACTACTATATATGTCTCAGTATATGAACGGCGACATATTGCATGTATGGAACTGACTGTCATGGTGTGATGGAACATCTACAAAAATATGTAGTAATTTACAAACTGTTATCATCATCATCATGATTTATGTTTAGATTTATGTATTTATTACTTGTATATAAAGGAGAGGACGGTCTAAGATATAAATTTGTGTCTGGTCATATTGTTTGTTATTGAACAGTAAAATAGTTTTAGATTAGAATTAACGAATTTCTCATACAAAAATGTGAATCGCATCAAGAATCTTATTTTTGAAAAAATCCCCCAAAAAACCAACATTTGTAATAATGCTTTGCTTGGTAATTAATTATTTTAATCTTATTAAAGGATATTATCTTTGGTGGATTTTCCGAGGTTTCAGCAACAATATCAGAAGATGACTACCTGGAGAGGAATCTTACTTATATCATAGTAACAGAGCCAAGTGATGGGTATTACTGTTATTTCACTAGCGATTCCACCTTTCCGTTTGTGACGAGACAATCAACGAGTCTGTACCCAGGTACTTACAAACTGATAGATATAAAATGTTGAGTTCCACTAGTGGAGCAGAAACTGCTTATCCTTCCAGAGTATCTGGGTTCAACCACTGTGTTTACTTGTGTTGCTCAATCGTTAGTGTGTTGCTTTGCAGATCATTGTTTGTCTTTTTCGTTTTGCCATTGTGTTGTCTGTCTTCTTATATATACGACTTTTAATTGCCCCTTTGATATCTTCTATGCTAATAAACAAATACAACTCTTCCTTTGCAACAGGTGAAGATCCATGTTAATAAAAAAAATATTAATTTTAGCCAATCCTCTATATATGGTTGTCATAGCGACACAAGTAGGTGTCTGTTTATGTACTAGACACATGATTGTTTTCCATCAGCGGTATAACATACGATACATTTACTAATGCTATTCCATCAACACTATAACATACGATACACTTACTAATTTACGATACATTTACTAATGCTATTCCATCAGCACTATAACATACGATGCATCTACAAATGCTATTCCATCAGCACTATAACATACGATACATTTACTAATGCTATTCCATCAGCACTATAACATACGATACATTTACTAATGCTATTCCATCAACACTATAACATACGATACATTTACTAATGCTATTCCATCAGCACTATAACATACGATACACTTACTAATGCTATTTCGTCAGCGGTATGACATACGATACATTTACTAATGCTATTCCATCAGCACTATAACATACGATACATTTACTAATGCTATTCCATCAGCACTATAACATACGATACACTTACTAATGCTATTTCATCAGCGGTATAACATACGATACATTTACTAATGCTATTCCATCAGCACTATAACATACGATACATTTACTAATGCTATTCCATCAGCACTATAACATACGATACACTTACTAATGCTATTTCATCAGCACTATAACATACGATACATTTACTAATGCTATTTCATCAGCACTATAACATACGATACACTTACTAATGCTATTTCGTCAGCGGTATGACATACGATACATTTACTAATGCTATTCCATCAGCACTATAACATACGATACATTTACTAATGCTATTCCATCAGCACTATAACATACGATACACTTACTAATGCTATTTCATCAGCGGTATGACATACGATACATTTACTTATGCTATTCCATCAGCACTATAACATACGATACATTTACTAATGCTATTCCATCAGCGGTATAACATACGATACATTTACTAATGCTATTCCATCAGCACTATAACATACGATACATTTACTAATGCTATTTCGTCAGCGGTATAGCATACGATACATTTACTAATGCTATTCCATCAGCACTATAACATACGATGCATCTACTAATGCTATTCCATCAGCACTATAGCATACGATACACTTACTAATGCTATTTCGTCAGCGGTATGACATACGATACATTTACTAATGCTATTCCATCAGCACTATAACATACGATACACTTACTAAAGCTATTTCGTCAGCGGTATAACATATGATACATTTACTAATGCTATTCCATCAGCACTATAACATACGATACACTTACTAATGCTATTTCGTCAGCGGTATAACATACGATACATTTACTAATGCTATTCCATCAGCACTATAACATACGATACATTTACTAGTGCTATTTCGTCAGCGGTATAGCATACGATACATTTACTAATGCTATTCCATCAGCACTATAACATACGATACACTTACTAATGCTATTTCGTCAGCGGTATAACATACGATACATTTACTAATGCTATTCCATCAGCACTATAACATACGATACATTTACTAATGCTATTCCATCAGCACTATAGCATACGATATATTTACTAATGCTATTTCGTCAGCGGTATAGCATACGATACATTTACTAATGCTATTCCATCAGCACTATAACATACGATACATTTACTAATGCTATTTCGTCAGCGGTATAACATACGATACACTTACTAATGCTATTCCATCAGCACTATAACATACGATATATTTACTAATGGTATTTCGTCAGCGGTATAGCATACGATACATTTACTAATGCTATTCCATCAGCACTATAACATACGATATATTTACTAATGGTATTTCGTCAGCGGTATAGCATACGATACATTTACTAATGCTATTCCATCAGCACTATAACATACGATACATTTACTAATGCTATTCCATCAGCACTATAACATACGATACATTTACTAATGCTATTTCGTCAGCGGTATAGCATACGATACATTTACTAATGCTATTCCATCAGCACTATAGCATACGATATATTTACTAATGCTATTTCGTCAGCGGTATAGCATACGATACATTTACTAATGCTATTCCATCAGCACTATAACATACGATACACTTACTAATGCTATTTCGTCAGCGGTATGACATACGATACATTTACTAATGCTATTCCATCAGCACTATAACATACGATACATTTACTAATGCTATTTCGTCAGCGGTATAGCATGCGATACATTTACTAATGCTATTCCATCAACACTATAACATACGATACACTTACTAATGCTATTTCGTCAGCGGTATAACATACGATACATTTACTAATGCTATTCCATCAGCACTATAACATACGATACATTTACTAATGCTATTTCGTCAGCGGTATAGCATACGATACATTTACTAATGCTATTCCATCAGCACTATAACATACGATACATTTACTAATGCTATTCCATCAGCACTATAGCATACGATACATTTACTAATGCTATTCCATCAGCACTATAACATACGATACATTTACTAATGCTATTTCGTCAGCGGTATAGCATACGATACATTTACTAATGCTATTCCATCAGCACTATAACATACGATACATTTACTAATGCTATTTCGTCAGCGGTATAGCATACGATACATTTACTAATGCTATTCCATCAGCACTATAACATACGATACATTTACTAATGCTATTTCGTCAGCGGTATAACATACGATACACTTACTAATGCTATTCCATGAGCACTATAACATACGATATATTTACTAATGGTATTTCGTCAGCGGTATGACATACGATACATTTACTAATGCTATTCCATCAGCACTATGACATACGATACATTTACTAATGCTATTCCATCAGCACTATAACATACGATACACTTACTAATGCTATATCATCAGCGGTATAACATACGATACATTTACTAATGCTATTCCATCAGCACTATAACATACGATACATTTACTAATGCTATTCCATCAGCACTATAACATACGATACACTTACTAATGCTATTTCATCAGCACTATAGCATACGATACATTTACTAATACTATTCCATCAGCACTATAACATACGATACACTTACTAATGCTATTTCGTCAGCGGTATAGCATACGATACATTTACTAATGCTATTCCATCAGCACTATAACATACGATACATCTATTAATGCTATTCCATCAGCACTATAACATACGATACACTTACTAATGCTATTTCGTCAGCGGTATAACATACGATACATTTACTAATGCTAGTCCATTCATTCATTCATTCATTCATTCATTCATTCATTCATTCATTCATGTCTTTTTTCCTCTATATAGAGATTACAATGAAATTTCAAATACAAATTAAACAATAGAATACATTAATTATAACATGTCAATTAGAAGTTTTATATACAATAGTAGTAGTTCATTTTATATGTAGTTCGCTGATGATATTGTAGGTATGTATAGGTCTGTTACTGGATATATTCTACATCTCTGTTGTATTCTGTTGCCAATTTAGCAACATGTAAATAACAAATTTTCTGGAACGATTTGAGGTCAACATCGCCTAGATCGGTACACGGAGTTTTTCGAAGTGAAATTTGGTATAATACCACATCCTCGTATCTACTTAGTTCAACATAAAGTTATAAACAGAACTTTTCTATAATTAAGTCCCACCAAATATTTTGGATTTTGAAAGAATATTGACAGTTACAGCACACATGTACAAAAATATCTGTATATTATTTTTCACATACTCTGCATATTTTAACATTGGAGTCTGGTATGGTTGAAGTCAATTTAGCAATAAAGAATGCTGTACGTAGTTCAGAAGAGTTGGCAGGATACGACCACATTTTTGCGGTGCTTACTTCATTGTGGATATTTATAAAACGTGAGAAATCAGAGTAAGCTGTTACACGAGAAGTCCAACTTTGTTGTTGGTATGACTGGATTACTAATGACATGGCCTTTTTCCACTGCAATTTACCTGGAAATTGTCCATCTAATAGATAGTCTGTGATATATTCAGAAAGATCGTATTTCTGTACAATATCCAGAATGTGTGGAACGAAACTATACCGAACTGTATCTTTATCGAAAACACATGTTAAAATGCTATTCCGTCATCAGTATAACATATATTACATTTACTAATGCTATTCCATCAGCAGTATAGCATACATTACATTTACTGATGTTATTCCGTCAGCAGAATAACACACATTATATTTACTGATGCTATTCTGTCATCAGTATAACACACATTACATTTACTGATGCTATTCCGTCAGCGGTATATCATACATTACATTTACTGATGTTATTCCGTCAGCAGAATAACATACATTGCATTTGGTAATGCTGTTCCATCAGCAGTATAGCACACATTACATTTACTGATCCTATTCCGTCAGCGATATAGCATACATTACATTTACTAATGTTATTCCGTCAGTGGTAAAACATACATTACATTTACTAATGCTATTCCGTCAACAGTATAGCACACATTACATTTACTGATGCTATTCCATCAGCAGCATAGCACACATTACATTTACTAATGCTATTCCGTCAGTGGCATAACACACATTACATTTACTGATACCATTCAATCAACAATATACCATGCATTACATTTACTGATGTTATTCCGTCAACAGTATAGCACACATTACATTTACTGATGTTATTCCGTCAGCGGTATATTATACATTACATTTACTAATGCTATTCCGTCAGCAGTATAGCACACATTACCTTTACTGATGCTATTCTGTCAGCAGTATAACACACATTACATTTACTGATGCTATTCCGTCAGTGGAATAGCATACATTACAGTTATTAATGCTATTCCGTCAGCAGTATAACATATAAAACATTAAATTTACTAATGCTATTCCGTCAGCGGTATAACACACATTACATTTACTGATGTTATTCCGTCAGCAGTGTACCATACATTACATTTACTGATGATATTAATTTCAGCAGTATAACAATCATTACATTTACTGATGCTATTCTGTCAGCAGCATAACACACATTACATTTACTGATGCTATTCCGTCAGTGATATAGCATACATTACATTTACTGATGTTATTCCGTCAGCGGTATAACATACATTACATTTACTAATGCTGTTCCGTCAGCAGCATAACACACATTACATTTACTGATGATATTTCGTCAGCGGTATAACATACATTATATTTACTAATGCTATTCCGTCAGCAGCATAGAATATAATACATTATATTTACTAATACTATTCCGTCAGCGGTATAACACACATTACATTTACTGATAATATTCTGTCAGCAGTATAACATTCATTACATTTACTGATGCTATTCTGTCAGCAGTATAGCACACATTACATTTACTGATGCTATTCCGTGAGTGGAATAGCATAGATTACAGTTATTAATGCTATTCCGTCAGCAGTATAACATATACAACATTAAATTTACTAATGCTATTCCGTCAGCGGTATAACACACATTACATTTACTGATGCTATTCCGTCAGCAGTGTACCATACATTACATTTACTGATGATATTAATTTCAGCAGTATAACAATCATTACATTTACTGATGCTATTCTGTCAGCAGCATAGCACACATTACATTTATGATGCTATTCCGTCAGTGATATAGCATACATTACATTTACTGATGTTATTCCGTCAGCGGTATAACATACATTATATTTACTAATGCTGTTCCGTCAGCAATATAACACACCTTACATTTACTGATGATATTCCGTCAGCGGTATAACATACATTATATTTACTAATGCTATTCCGTCAGCGGTATAACACACATTACATTTACTGATAATATTCTGTTAGCAGTATAACATTCATTACATTTACTGATGCTATTCTGTCAGCAGTATAGCACACATTACATTTACTGATGCTATTCCGTGAGTGGAATAGCATAGATTACAGTTACTAATGCTATTCCGTCAGCAGAATAGCATACATTACATTTACTCATGCCATTCCGTCAGCGGTATAGCATACATTACATTTATTCATGCTATTCCGTCAGTAGTATAGCATACATTACATTTACTGATGCTATTCTGTCAGCAGTATATCCCACATTACAGTTACGGATGCTATTCCGTCAGCAGCATAGCACACATTACATCTACTGATGTTATTCAGTCAGCAGTATAACACACATTGCATTTACTGATGCCATTCTGTCAGCAGTATAACATTCATTACACATTTACTGATGCTATTCTGTCATCAGTATAGCACACACTACATTTACTGATGCTATTCCATCAGCGGAATAGCATACATTACATTTAATAATGCTATTTCGTCAGCAGTATAGCATAGATTACATTTACTTATGCTATTCCGTCAGCAGTATAACATACATTACATTTACTGATACTATTCAGTCAGCAGCATAACACACATTACATTTACTGATGCTATTCCATCAGCAGCATAGCACACATTACATTTACTAATGCTATCCCGTCAACAGTATAACATACATTACATTTAGTGGTGCTATTCCGTCAGCAGTATAACATATCTTACAATTGCTCATGATCATTAGTATTCACCTTCCGTAGCCTCTACACGAGGGAAAGTCGAGGGATAGACATAAAACTGAGATTACCTTCTCTATTTCCGGGACAACGATCTCCGAAGCAAATCTATGTAGATTGGATTATTGGTGTTTATCGCTACGTTCAGCAATTATACGGCTATCTATGTGAAGACTACCGGAATAATAGAGGGGGAAACAGCAGCAAGTTTAACGAGATGTGTGAGGAAAACTCCGGCCTTGGTTATATGCCTCAAAACCGTAACACTTGAGTTGGATACCGGACCGCGAGCCCACACCAGTGTTGTTCGCTTTGTGCTGAAATCTTAGCGATTCTAACCACTAAGCCTCTCAAGGTCAATATCGTTGCGAAGTTGTTTGCAAAATTCGGATCGGAAGATATACGATTATGAAAATAAGTTAAATAACGACTACTGGCAATATATTAATAACTTATTTGAAATATGTACAAATTTGTATAATCCATTTGCACTTTAATAGAAAATTATAATGATTCGATCACAATATTTGTAGTTATTATATTTGTACTTTTAGAACAATAATGAACACGCGTGTCTTAAACAGTGAGGTATTTTCTCATGTTGCACAGATTTCCACGATAAAACTTCATATGAAATGTAATAAAACAATTGTATCACTTCATTGAATGCGATATGGTGCTATGGAACACTACGGCCGCGGTCAATAATGCTTTTAAAAATCCCATATAACATCATATAGCACTCAACGAAGTCCTATTTATTTAATAGGGCATTATCGTGATTTATAGACTGCCCAGGGGACAGTAGTATTGACTGAAACATTGATAATTCCTGAACCACAGGCGAGGGCATTATACGTGTTGAGGTCAATACTACTGTCCCAAGGGCAGTCTAACTATCACGACAATGCTCTATGCATAAGTAACTATTATTTTTATTTCATTGAAGCAATATATACAATATACGTGCATGTACATAGTCGAAAAAATATAATATATTTGTACGAGCTATTGAAACAGATAGAAAAGCGAGCATTTATTATATATTTAACGACAATGTATGTATATTGTGTTCATCCTGCAATATCAAAAAGTCCTAAACAACTGCCAAATTGTCTGAAAATTGCTGAAGCAAACATCGTTCTAAACGTTTTCAAAGGCGTCATTTGTGACGTCAGCGCTTATACTGTTACCGTTTCTTTCTGTTTCTCAACAGGAATCAGGTACCAGAAAAGCTATATTTTCGTCGGTAGCCGTATATAGCAAAAATGTATCCAGTCAATGTAATTTGACTGCTCAAACAGAACCAGTTCAGGATAAAAGACTTACATTGACAACTGCACAATCTCCGTTGCGTTTTAAAACCCTCGAGCGGTCATTAACATGATAATGTCCGCGGGCATTATCATGTTAATGACTGGTTGATTTCTTTAACGCAGATTAATGCATGACACGTGACCATGTCTACACCAATGAAAAAGTAGAAGTTAGAACTAATATGAAATAACATTGTACAATATTGTACATTCTATTCCCAAATCACAAAACAACAATCATACCTGTCCATGTTTGTACACCACAATATTGGCACAATGAATGATTGCTTTCATATTTAAGAAGTTCAAATACTATAAAAAAAAAGAAAAAAAAAAAAAAAAAAAAAGAGTAGGTATTCGTCAAATAATGCGCCTTTTATCATTTAAGATTACGCTATATACCTCCAAGATTGGCCACAACTAGACTATGATACAACAGCTAGCTATGTGTTGACTGTAGAATGTATTGAAGCTACATCATCAGCACCAGTGAGCGTTGCTGAGTCATTTACTGTGAATATTGTTCGTAATACGGGTCCTTCAATGACTACATCAACAGGTATTGTAAACATATATTTAGCAAGAAAAGTGTGAAGATATCAAAGGGGTAATCAGAAGTAGCAAATTCGTAGAGGGATAGACAATACAATGGACCAAAGAAAAAGTACAAATGGACAATGATCTGCAAAACACTACTATAAATCGAGGTGAATTCATGTGTTCAGGAAAGGTAGACAGTTCCTGCTCCACGTGTGGCACACGCCGCGCTATGCTTTTTACAAACCCGGTGATAAGTCATGAATGAGGAATGAACCAGATTCCGATAAACGGAACATATCCGTGGTTATTTGTGACACAGATATTCCATAGCGATTAACCAAGTTTCAAAGTAGAAGTTGGATAATAAAATAACAAGGGCAGAACAGTTTTACTTACCGACTAACATTCAGTGTTACTGAAGGAAAATTTGATTTCGGCTTTCGAAAGTTAAATTGTGATTTTATCACTATCCTAGATAACGGTACCACATGTGTTGTATTACAACTAAAACTGATGATTCAGCAGATTTCCAGTAGTCCGTTTTCACTAGAAGACAATTTCATATATAACATAAAGTGTCAGTTGAGTTCATATCATAGCGACTAATGGCATATTACAAAACATATAACGACAGTCACAATTCAGTAGACTATTCCGTGTAACATGTGTTTGGAGCCATGCTGCCTTGAAATGAACAAAACCTTTTCTGCCTTTGTGGATGTTTTTACTATATACTTAATGTTCAAGTTTTGTAATGTGACTGGAATGGCCGTTTTTGATGATTTCAGATTCCACATCATTGGACTCAACAACAGATTGGACTGGAAAACTTGTTTACACTGTTAGCGCTACAGACCCAGAAAACGACCCTTTAAGTATGACTTTATCAATGTCACCAACAGGAGGACCATTCTGTATCACAGATGGCACGTTGAGTTATTAAATATTATATACATATAATTGTAATATATGAATTAACATATTATATATACCACGGACTAAAGATGAGTTTGTTTAAATTGGTGCACGAATAAGACAAGTGGTAGATATGTTTTGTAACAGAAATGAAAAATAATTGACATTAGGCACTGACCTTAAGCTATAGTACAACTTTCCAACATGTATGTGGTACAATGGTAACATATGGCCCCGCTCATTTGTATTTAGATTCAACAAATGTTTAATGGCTGGTTAAGTATGGTACAATATCAATTCCTGATAATAGACCAAGGTTTTCTATAAACTAATTTTTAAGCTGAATACTTCGTTAAAACATCAAAGTAAAAAAGAACGATATATATTACAATGTATGATTACACAAAATAAACATGTTTTGTTTATAAATTTGAACGTTTGTTTAGCCTCATCCCATATTTATTGGTGAAGTATTACGGTACCCCATTAAAGCACGGTTTGCGCTTAAGCACAATACAGATATTGCTTAAACACAACAACATACTGTCAAAACGCAACAGCGATACTGTTTAAATAAAACAAAGATTCTTCTTAAACACAACAAAAATAACGTTTAAGCGCAACACAGATATTGTTTGAGCACAACAAAGATATTGTTTGAGCACAACAAAGATACTGTTTATAGACACATCAAATATACTATTTAAGCACAACAAAGATAAATAATGTTTAACACACAACACCGATACTGTTTAAACACAACAGTGATACTGTTTAACACACAACAGTGATACTGTTTAACACACAACACCAATACTGTTTAAGCACAACAGTGATACTGTTTAAACACAACACCAATAATGTTTAACACACAACACCAATTCTGTTTAAACACAACACCAATAATGTTTAAACACAACAGTGATACTGTTTTTAAGCACAACAGAGATACTTTTTATACACAAGAACAATAATGCTTACACACAACACCGATACTGTTTAAATACTACAAAAATATTGCTTAATCAACAAAAATACTGTTTAAATACCACAAGAATACTGTTTGAACACAACAAAAACTGTTTGAGCACTACAAAATACTGTTTAAACACTACAACATACTGTTTATCAACTGCAAAATAATATTTAAACATTACAAAAATACTGTTTAACCACACAAACAATACCGTTAGTCTTGTTGTCTGTTTCCTTATTGAGGAACTCACACAGTCTACATTGAATGTTTCGTCACGATTTGTTCCAAATATATGAAAGGTTTGTGTATTAAAACGTATAACATAAATAATCAAATAACGATTTAGGAAATTGATTTGATGTCAAATTGAGTACGCACTATCCGTTTCTGGAATAATCTTCATCAGGTAAGCTCAAAGCCATGGAATAATCTCCATCAGATAAGCTCAAAGCCATGGAATAATCTCCATCAGATAAGCTCAAAGCCATGGAATAATCTCCATCAGGTAAGCTCAAAGCCATGGAATAATCTCCATCAGATAAGCTCAAAGCCATGGAATAATCTCCATCAGATAAGCTCAAAGCCATGGAATAATCTCCATCAGGTAAGCTCAAAGCCATGGAATAATCTTCATCAGGTAAGCTCAAAGCCATGGAATAATCTTCATCAGGTAAGCTCAAAGCCATGGAATAATCTTCATCAGGTAAGCTCAAAGCCATGGAATAATCTTCATCAGGTAAGCTCAAAGCCATGGAATAATCTCCATCAGGTAAGCTCAAAGCCATGGAATAATCTTCATCAGGTAAGCTCAAAGCCATGGAATAATCTTCATCAGGTAAGCTCAAAGCCATGGAATAATCTTCATCAGGTAAGCTCAAAGCCATGGAATAATCTTCATCAGGTAAGCTCAAAGCCATGGAATAATCTTCATCAGGTAAGCTCAAAACCATGGAATAATCTCCATCAGGTAAGCTCAAAGCCATGGAATAATCTTCATCAGGTAAGCTCAAAGCCATGGAATAATCTCCATCAGGTAAGCTCAAAGCCATGGAATAATCTTCATCAGATAAGCTCAAAGCCATGGAATAATCTTCATCAGGTAAGCTCAAAGCCATGGAATAATCTTCATCAGATAAGCTCAAAGCCATGGAATAATCTTCATCAGATAAGCTCAAAGCCATGGAATAATCTCCATCAGGTAAGCTCAAAGCCATGGAATAATCTTCATCAGATAAGCTCAAAGCCATGGAATAATCTTCATCAGGTAAGCTCAAAGCCATGGAATAATCTTCATCAGATAAGCTCAAAGCCATGGAATAATCTTCATCAGATAAGCTCAAAGCCATGGAATAATCTTCATCAGATAAGCTCAAAGCCATGGAATAATCTTCATCAGATAAGCTCAAAGACATGGAATAATCTTCATCAGGTAAGCTCAAAGCCATGGAATAATCTTCATCAGGTAAGCTCAAAGACATGGAATAATCTTCATCAGATAAGCTCAAAGCCATGGAATAATCTTCATCAGGTAAGCTCAAAGCCATGGAATAATCTTCATCAGATAAGCTCAAAGCCATGGAATAATCTTCATCAGGTAAGCTCAAAGCCATGGAATAATCTTCATCAGGTAAGCTCAAAGCCATGGAATAATCTTCATCAGGTAAGCTCAAAGCCATGGAATAATCTTCATCAGGTAAGCTCAAAGCCATGGAATAATCTTCATCAGGTAAGCTCAAAGCCATGGAATAATCTCCATCAGGTAAGCTCAAAGCCATGGAATAATCTTCATCAGGTAAGCTCAAAGCCATGGAATAATCTCCATCAGGTAAGCTCAAAGCCATGGAATAATCTTCATCAGATAAGCTCAAAGCCATGGAATAATCTTCATCAGGTAAGCTCAAAGCCATGGAATAATCTTCATCAGATAAGCTCAAAGCCATGGAATAATCTTCATCAGATAAGCTCAAAGCCATGGAATAATCTCCATCAGGTAAGCTCAAAGCCATGGAATAATCTTCATCAGATAAGCTCAAAGCCATGGAATAATCTTCATCAGGTAAGCTCAAAGCCATGGAATAATCTTCATCAGATAAGCTCAAAGCCATGGAATAATCTTCATCAGATAAGCTCAAAGCCATGGAATAATCTTCATCAGATAAGCTCAAAGCCATGGAATAATCTTCATCAGATAAGCTCAAAGACATGGAATAATCTTCATCAGGTAAGCTCAAAGCCATGGAATAATCTTCATCAGGTAAGCTCAAAGACATGGAATAATCTTCATCAGATAAGCTCAAAGCCATGGAATAATCTTCATCAGGTAAGCTCAAAGCCATGGAATAATCTTCATCAGATAAGCTCAAAGCCATGGAATAATCTTCATCAGGTAAGCTCAAAGCCATGGAATAATCTTCATCAGGTAAGCTCAAAGCCATGGAATAATCTTCATCAGGTAAGCTCAAAGCCATGGAATAATCTTCATCAGGTAAGCTCAAAGCCATGGAATAATCTCCATCAGGTAAGCTCAAAGCCATGGAATAATCTTCACCAGGTAAGCTCAAAGCCATGGAATAATCTCCATCAGGTAAGCTCAAAGCCATGGAATAATCTTCATCAGGTAAGCTCAAAGCCATGGAATAATCTTCATCAGGTAAGCTCAAAGCCATGGAATAATCTTCATCAGGTAAGCTCAAAGCCATGGAATAATCTCCATCAGGTAAGCTCAAAGCCATGGAATAATCTTCACCAGGTAAGCTCAAAGCCATGGAATAATCTCCATCAGGTAAGCTCAAAGCCATGGAATAATCTTCATCAGATAAGTTCAAAGCCATGGAATAATCTTCATCAGGTAAGCTCAAAGCCATGGAATAATCTCCATCAGGTAAGCTCAAAGCCATGGAATAATCTTCATCAGATAAGCTCAAAGCCATGGAATAATCTTCATCAGGTAAGCTCAAAGCCATGGAATAATCTTCATCAGGTAAGCTCAAAGACATAATATATGAAAACCAAAAGAAATAAAACCCTATGGGAGCACGGAAACAATAGGACATGAATATATAATTGCGAATTTCATTCCAAATAATATATTTAAAAATCTCTCTTGTTTCCATATCTCTTTTTTCCATATTAGCTGGCAAGATATTATTGACATCCAATATTAAAGACCACACCACAACCAACAGTTATACTTTATCAGTGAGTGTAACAGACTCTGATGTCAACTCACAGAAACAAATGACAGTTACTGTCACAATTAATAGTAAGTACAATACACCTGTCTATACTGTTACCTCTATTAAGCAGTCACTTGTATTAAATGCTACATTTTTTTCGTCATGTCATAGAAAATTTCATATGAATTGAGTCTCTTTTAAGAAGTTACCTGTCTTTAAAGACCACATTTCCTTTGTCCCAAAGGTGACATTTCAATACAGGTTTAACAATAATGAATGAATGAATGAATGAATGAATGAATATATTTGTGTATTGTTTATAATATCGTCACGATTTTCAAACGTTTTCACATGTTTAATATATAGGAGGTGTGATTGAGAGGGTTATAGATAAGATATATGCTATCGTTGATTTGTTTTACGAGAATGTTGAGAATGTTTTTTTCAAAGCAATATCACATCGTAGGACAATCCTGGAATGTGAGATGCGATGAGAAGTGTAATTCCGGTAAACATATAAACAATAGTATACCTATTGAGGATTTGATAAGACGTCAGGGACGTCAATATAACGTCACATTATTACACATATATATCAACGATGATATGTTTGTATCATGTTTGTAACTTGATATTATATATTATTGTGTATAAAGATGACAGAGTAATCTTACAAATCATCGAGGGTTAGAGTTTATGCATTGAAGAACAAACGCATCTTATCTGTTCATATTCGTATATTTACAATATATGTATTTTCCATGAATAATTACCACCTTTTTCTTACATCCACAAGGTTAGAAAGATTTAAATATTTTTAATTGACCCTTCCCACCTATTTATATGTTTTATGTTGATATCTTCTGCTCCGTTTTAGATATAAACAATAAGCCAGTGATAAATAATCTACCTGCGAATCCCAATGTAAAGGAAAACGAGGCTCTTGGTAAATCTGTGTTTCAAGTTAGCGTGACGGATGCTGATAGGGATACTATAGAGTTGTATGCAGAGTTCAACCCGTCATATGGCGGTAAAGTGTTTAAACTGGATTCATCTAGTAAGTAAAGGTATCATCGTAAGAAAAGTCTGAATATAACAAAGAGGTAATCAGAAGCCGTCATCGAAAACGGACAGAAAATGCAATGACCAAAAGAAAAAGGATAAGCAATGATCTATACAATACTACACAGAAAACTATAGAGTGAGCAACACGAACACCACTAAAAACCAGGGGTGAACTCATGTGCTCCGGAAGAATAGGCAGTTCCTGCTCTGACACTCATAAGAAATTAGTACGGCTATGTAATGTTTTTGATTTACTTTGTGTCAGAAACAACTACAATCTGAAGTCAGATCGAATCTGGTCATACGGTTGATTATATCAAGTTATCTGTAATAAATTAAGACAAAAACTACTACATGTACCAGAAAAAAAGGGAAAAAAAAACATCGACGGCAGGATGTGCTTTTGCAGTGGCAGCCCTGATGTTTTGTTTGTTTCTAGTTCTCCTTTGATATGCAATAATTAATCATGAGTAATAATAGATTATGCAAGATCCGAGAAAGCACCGTCGACGTTATAGTAAGGTAGGCAGATTGACGTGGATGTTATAGTAAGGTAAGCAGATTAACGTAGACGTTATAGTAAGGTAGGCAGATTGACGTGGACGTTATAATAAAGTAGGCAGATTGACTTAGACAGTAGAGTAAGTTAGGCATATTGACGTGGACGTCATAGTAAGGTAGGCAGAATGAAACGGACGTTATAGTAAGGTAGGCAGATTGACGTAAACGTTATAGTAAGGTAAGCAGATTGACGTGGACGTCATAGTAAGGTAGGCAGAATGAAACGGACGTTATTGTAAGGTAGGCAGATTGACGTAGACGTTATAGTAAGGTAGACAGATTGAAACAGACGTTATAGTCAGGTAGGCAGATTGACGTGGACGTTATAGTAAGGTAGAAAGATTGGTGTGGACGTTATAGTAAGGTAGGCAGATTGACGTGGACGTTATAGTAAGGTAGGCAGATTGACGTGGGCAGTTTTGGTTTCATAGTAAGGTAGGCAGATTGGTGTGGACGTTATAGTAAGGTAGGCAGGTTAACGTGAACGTTATAGTAAGGTAGGAAGTTTAACGTGGACGTTATAGTAAGGTAGGAAGATTAACGTGGACGGTATAGTAAAGTAGGAAGATTAACGTGGACGGTATAGTAAGGTAGCAAGATTGACGTGGACGTCATAGTAAGGTAGGAAGATTAACGTGGACGTTATAGTAAGGTAGGAAGATTAACGTGGACGGTATAGTAAGGTAGGAAGATTAACGTGGACGTTATAGTAAGGTAGGAAGATTAACGTGGACGGTATAGTAAAGTAGGAAGATTGACGTGGACGTTATAGTAAGGTAGGAAGATTAACGTGGACGTTATAGTAAGGTAGGAAGATTAACGTGGACGGTATAGTAATGTAGGCAGATTGACGTGGACGTTATAGTAATGTAGGAAGATTAACGTGGACGGTATAGTAAGGTAGACAGATTAACGTGGACGTTATAGTAAGGTAGGAAGATTAACGTGGACGGTATAGTAAGGTAGGACTATTGAGGTGGACGTTATAATAAAGTAGGCAGATTGACGTGGACGGTATAGTAAGGTAGGCAGATTGACGTGGACGTTATAGTAAGGTAGGAAGATTAACGTGGACGGTATAGTAAGGTAGGACTATTGAGGTGGACGTTATTGTAAAGTAGTAAGATTGACGTGGACGTTATAGTAAGGTAGGAAGATTGTCGTGGATGGTATAGTAAGGTAGGAAGATTGACGTGGACGTCATAGTAAGGTAGGAAGATTGATGTGGACGTTATAGAAAGGTAGGACTATTGAGGTGAATGTTATAGTAAGGTAGGAAGATTGATGTACACGGTATTGTAAGGTAGGCAGATTGACTTGAACGTTATTGTAAGGTAGGACGATTGACGTGGACATGATAGTAAGGTAGGAAGATTGACGTGGACGTTATTGTAAAGTAGTAAGATTGACGTGGACGTTATAGTAATGTAGGAAGATTGTCGTGGACGGTATAGTAAGGTAGGAAGATTGACGTGGACCTTATAGTAAGGTAGGCAGATTGACGTGGACGTTATTGTAAAGTAGGAAGATTGACGTGGACGGTATTGTAAGGTAGGCAGATTGACGTGGACGTTATAGTAAGGTAGGCAGATTGACGTGGACGTTATAGTAAGGTAGGCAGATTGACGTGGATGGTATAGTAAGGTAGGAAGATTAACGTGGACGGTATAGTAAGGTAGGCAGATTGACGTGGACGTTATAGTAAGGTAGGCAGATTAACGTGGACGGTATAGTAATGTAGGCAGATTGACGTGGACGTTATAGTAAGGTAGGAAGATTAACGTGGACGTTATAGTAGTGCAGGCAGATTGACGTGGGCGTTATAGTAAGGTAGGAAGATTAACGTGGACGGTATAGTAAGGTAGGACTATTGAGGTGGACGTTATAATAAAGTAGGCAGATTGACGTGGACGGTATAGTAAGGTAGGCAGATTGACGTGGACGTTATAGTAAGGTAGGAAGATTAACGTGGACGGTATAGTAAGGTAGGACTATTGAGGTGGACGTCATAGTAAGGTAGGACTATTGAGGTGGACGTTATTGTAAAGTAGTAAGATTGACGTGGACGTTATAGTAAGGTAGGAAGATTGTCGTGGACGGTATAGTAAGGTAGGAAGATTGACGTGGACGTCATAGTAAGGTAGGAAGATTGATGTGGACGTTATAGTAAGGTAGGACTATTGAGGTGAATGTTATAGTAAGGTAGGAAGATTGATGTACACGGTATTGTAAGGTAGACCGATTGACTTGGACGTTATTTTAAGGTAGGAAGATTGACGTGGACGGTATAGTAAGGTAGGACGATTGACGTGGATGTTATAGTAAGGTAGGACGATTGTCGTGGACGTTATAGTAAGGTAGGAAGATTGACGTGGACCTTATAGTAAGGTAGGAAGATTGACGTGAACATTACAGTAAGGTAGGAAGATTGACGTGGACATGATAGTAAGGTAGGTAGATTGATGTGGACGGAATAGTAAGGTAGAAAGATTGGTGTGGACGTTATAGTAAGGTAGGCAGATTGACGTGGACGTTATAGTAAGGTAGGCAGATTGACGTGGGCAGTTTTGGTTTCATAGTAAGGTAGGCAGATTGGTGTGGACGTTATAGTAAGGTAGGCAGGTTAACGTGAACGTTATAGTAAGGTAGGAAGTTTAACGTGGACGTTATAGTAAGGTAGGAAGATTAACGTGGACGGTATAGTAAAGTAGGAAGATTAACGTGGACGGTATAGTAAGGTAGCAAGATTGACGTGGACGTCATAGTAAGGTAGGAAGATTAACGTGGACGTTATAGTAAGGTAGGAAGATTAACGTGGACGGTATAGTAAGGTAGGAAGATTAACGTGGACGTTATAGTAAGGTAGGAAGATTAACGTGGACGGTATAGTAAAGTAGGAAGATTGACGTGGACGTTATAGTAAGGTAGGAAGATTAACGTGGACGTTATAGTAAGGTAGGAAGATTAACGTGGACGGTATAGTAATGTAGGCAGATTGACGTGGACGTTATAGTAAGGTAGGAAGATTAACGTGGACGGTATAGTAAGGTAGACAGATTAACGTGGACGTTATAGTAAGGTAGGAAGATTAACGTGGACGGTATAGTAAGGTAGGACTATTGAGGTGGACGTTATTGTAAAGTAGTAAGATTGACGTGGACGTTATAGTAAGGTAGGAAGATTGTCGTGGACGGTATAGTAAGGTAGGAAGATTGACGTGGACGTCATAGTAAGGTAGGAAGATTGATGTGGACGTTATAGAAAGGTAGGACTATTGAGGTGAATGTTATAGTAAGGTAGGAAGATTGATGTACACGGTATTGTAAGGTAGGCAGATTGACTTGAACGTTATTGTAAGGTAGGACGATTGACGTGGACATGATAGTAAGGTAGGAAGATTGACGTGGACGTTATTGTAAAGTAGTAAGATTGACGTGGACGTTATAGTAATGTAGGAAGATTGTCGTGGACGGTATAGTAAGGTAGGAAGATTGACGTGGACCTTATAGTAAGGTAGGAAGATTGACGTGGACGTTATTGTAAAGTAGGAAGATTGACGTGGACGTTATAGTAATGTAGGAAGATTGACGTGGACGGTATAGTAAGGTAGGAAGATTGTCGTGGACGGTATAGTAAGGTAGGAAGATTGACGTGGACCTTATAGTAAGGTAGGAAGATTGACGTGGACGTTATTGTAAAGTAATAAGATTGACGTGGACGTTATAGTAATGTAGGAAGATTGTCGTGGACGGCATAGTAAGGGAGGAAGATTGACGTGAACGTTATAGTAAGGTAGGCAGATTGACGTGGACGTTATTGTAAAGTAGGAAGATTGACGTGGACGGTATTGTAAGGTAGGCAGATTGACGTGGACGTTATAGTAAGGTAGGCAGATTGACGTGGACGTTATAGTAAGGTAGGCAGATTGACGTGGATGGTATAGTAAGGTAGGAAGATTAACGTGGACGGTATAGTAAGGTAGGCAGATTGACGTGGACGTTATAGTAAGGTAGGCAGATTAACGTGGACGGTATAGTAATGTAGGCAGATTGACGTGGACGTTATAGTAAGGTAGGCAGATTAACGTGGACGTTATAGTAATGTAGGCAGATTGACGTGGGCGTTATAGTAAGGTAGGAAGATTAACGTGGACGGTATAGTAAGGTAGGACTATTGAGGTGGACGTTATAATAAAGTAGGCAGATTGACGTGGACGGTATAGTAAGGTAGGCAGATTGACGTGGACGTTATAGTAAGGTAGGAAGATTAACGTGGACGGTATAGTAAGGTAGGACTATTGAGGCGAACGTTATTGTAAAGTAGGAAGATTAACGTGGACGGTATAGTAAGGTAGGACTATTGAGGTGGACGTTATTGTAAAGTAGTAAGATTGACGTGGACGTTATAGTAAGGTAGGAAGATTGTCGTGGACGGTATAGTAAGGTAGGAAGATTGACGTGGACGTCATAGTAAGGTAGGAAGATTGATGTGGACGTTATAGTAAGGTAGGACTATTGAGGTGAATGTTATAGTAAGGTAGGAAGATTGATGTATACGGTATTGTAAGGTAGACCGATTGACTTGGACGTTATTTTAAGGTAGGAAGATTGACGTGGACGGTATAGTAAGGTAGAACGATTGACGTGGATGTTATAGTAAGGTAGGACGATTGTCGTGGACGTTATAGTAAGGTAGGAAGATTGACGTGGACCTTATAGTAAGGTAGGAAGATTGACGTGAACATTACAGTAAGGTAGGAAGATTGACGTGGACATGATAGTAAGGTAGGTAGATTGATGTGGACGGAATAGTAAGGTAGGAAGATTGACGTGGTCGTTATAGCAAGGTAGGAAGATTGACGTGGACGTTATAGTAAAGTAGGCAGATTGACTTGGACGTTATAGTAAGGTAGGACGATTGTCGTGGACGGTATAGTAAGGTAGGAAGATTGACGTGGACGTTATTGTAAAGTAGGAAGATTGACGTGGACGTCATAGTAAGGTAGGCAGATTGACGTGGACGTTATAGTAAGGTAGGACGATTGACGTGGACATGATAGTAAGGTAGGTAGATTGATGTGGACGGAATAGTAAGGTAGGAAGATTGACGTGGTCGTTATAGCAAGGTAGGAAGATTGACGTGGCCGTTATAGTAAAGTAGGCAGATTGACTTGGACGTTATAGTAAGGTAGGACGATTGACGTGGACATGATAGTAAGGTAGGCAGATTGACGTGGACGGTATAGTAAGGTAGGTAGATTGACGTGGATGTTATAGTAAGGTAGGCAGATTGACGTGGTCGTTATAGCAAGGTAGGAAGATTGACGTGAAAGTTATAGTAAAGTAGGTAGATTGACGTGGACGTTATAGTAAGGTAGGCAGATTAACGTGGACGGTATAGTAAGGTAGGAAGATTGACGGGGACGGTATAGGAAGGTAGGCAGATTGACGTGGACGTTATAGGAAGGTAGGAAGATTAACGTGGACGGTATAGTAAGGTAGGACTATTGAGGTGGATGCTATAGTAATGTAGGAAGATTGACGTGGACGTTATAGGAAGGTAGGAAGATTGACGTGGACGTTATAGTAAGGTAGGAAGATTGACGTGAACGTTATAGTAAGGTAGGAAAATTAACGTGGACGTTATTGTAAAGTAGGAAGATTGACGTGGACGGTATTGTAAGGTAGGCAGATTGACGTGGACGTTATAGTAAGGTAGGAAAATTAACGTGGACGTTATTGTAAAGTAGGAAGATTGACGTGGACGGTATTGTAAAGTAGGAAGATTCACGTGGACGGTATAGTAAGGTAGGAAGATTGACGTGGACGTTATAGTAAGGTAGGAAGATTGACGTGAACGTTATAGTAAGGTAGGAAAATTAACGTGGACGTTATTGTAAAGTAGGAAGATTGACGTGGACGGTATTGTAAAGTAGGAAGATTCACGTGGACGGTATAGTAAGGTAGGCAGATTGACGTGGACGTTATAGTAAGGTAGGCAGATTGACGTGGACGTTATAGTAAGGTAGGCAGATTGACGTGGACGTTATTGTAAAGTAATAAGATTGACGTGGACGTTATAGTAATGTAGGAAGATTGTCGTGGACGGCATAGTAAGGGAGGAAGATTGACGTGAACGTTATAGTAAGGTAGGCAGATTGACGTGGACGTTATTGTAAAGTAGGAAGATTGACGTGGACGGTATTGTAAGGTAGGCAGATTGACGTGGACGTTATAGTAAGGTAGGCAGATTGACGTGGACGTTATAGTAAGGTAGGCAGATTGACGTGGATGGTATAGTAAGGTAGGAAGATTAACGTGGACGGTATAGTAAGGTAGGCAGATTGACGTGGACGTTATAGTAAGGTAGGCAGATTAACGTGGACGGTATAGTAATGTAGGCAGATTGACGTGGACGTTATAGTAAGGTAGGCAGATTAACGTGGACGTTATAGTAATGTAGGCAGATTGACGTGGGCGTTATAGTAAGGTAGGAAGATTAACGTGGACGGTATAGTAAGGTAGGACTATTGAGGTGGACGTTATAATAAAGTAGGCAGATTGACGTGGACGGTATAGTAAGGTAGGCAGATTGACGTGGACGTTATAGTAAGGTAGGAAGATTAACGTGGACGGTATAGTAAGGTAGGACTATTGAGGCGAACGTTATTGTAAAGTAGGAAGATTAACGTGGACGGTATAGTAAGGTAGGACTATTGAGGTGGACGTTATTGTAAAGTAGTAAGATTGACGTGGACGTTATAGTAAGGTAGGAAGATTGTCGTGGACGGTATAGTAAGGTAGGAAGATTGACGTGGACGTCATAGTAAGGTAGGAAGATTGATGTGGACGTTATAGTAAGGTAGGACTATTGAGGTGAATGTTATAGTAAGGTAGGAAGATTGATGTATACGGTATTGTAAGGTAGACCGATTGACTTGGACGTTATTTTAAGGTAGGAAGATTGACGTGGACGGTATAGTAAGGTAGAACGATTGACGTGGATGTTATAGTAAGGTAGGACGATTGTCGTGGACGTTATAGTAAGGTAGGAAGATTGACGTGGACCTTATAGTAAGGTAGGAAGATTGACGTGAACATTACAGTAAGGTAGGAAGATTGACGTGGACATGATAGTAAGGTAGGTAGATTGATGTGGACGGAATAGTAAGGTAGGAAGATTGACGTGGTCGTTATAGCAAGGTAGGAAGATTGACGTGGACGTTATAGTAAAGTAGGCAGATTGACTTGGACGTTATAGTAAGGTAGGACGATTGTCGTGGACGGTATAGTAAGGTAGGAAGATTGACGTGGACGTTATTGTAAAGTAGGAAGATTGACGTGGACGTCATAGTAAGGTAGGCAGATTGACGTGGACGTTATAGTAAGGTAGGACGATTGACGTGGACATGATAGTAAGGTAGGTAGATTGATGTGGACGGAATAGTAAGGTAGGAAGATTGACGTGGTCGTTATAGCAAGGTAGGAAGATTGACGTGGCCGTTATAGTAAAGTAGGCAGATTGACTTGGACGTTATAGTAAGGTAGGACGATTGACGTGGACATGATAGTAAGGTAGGCAGATTGACGTGGACGGTATAGTAAGGTAGGTAGATTGACGTGGATGTTATAGTAAGGTAGGCAGATTGACGTGGTCGTTATAGCAAGGTAGGAAGATTGACGTGAAAGTTATAGTAAAGTAGGTAGATTGACGTGGACGTTATAGTAAGGTAGGCAGATTAACGTGGACGGTATAGTAAGGTAGGAAGATTGACGGGGACGGTATAGGAAGGTAGGCAGATTGACGTGGACGTTATAGGAAGGTAGGAAGATTAACGTGGACGGTATAGTAAGGTAGGACTATTGAGGTGGATGCTATAGTAATGTAGGAAGATTGACGTGGACGTTATAGGAAGGTAGGAAGATTGACGTGGACGTTATAGTAAGGTAGGAAGATTGACGTGAACGTTATAGTAAGGTAGGAAAATTAACGTGGACGTTATAGTAAGGTAGGAAGATTGACGTGGACGTTATCGTAAGGTAGGCGGATTGACGTGGACGGTATAGTAAGGTAGGAAGATTGACGTGAACGTTATAGTAAGGTAGGAAAATTAACGTGGACGTTATAGTAAGGTAGGACTATTGAGGTGGATGTTATAGTAATGTAGGAAGATTGACGTGAACGTTATAGTAAGGTAGGAAGATTAACGTGGACGTTATAGTAAGGTAGGACTATTGAGGTGGATGTTATAGTAATGTAGGAAGATTGACGTGAACGTTAATGTAAGATAGGCAGATTGACGTGGACGTTATCGTAAGGTAGGAAGATTAACGTTTACATGTTTATTAGCAAGTAGTGCTTATCACCACTATTCCCGGTCATAGCGAAATGTACAGGAAAACCATTTAAGTTTTTACCGAGTCCTCATAGTTCCTCCACCAACACAACTTACTGCTACGATATATCTGAATTGCTGTGGAATGTGACGTTGCACCATTATAATTCTAACCCTAAGCTTTAATGCAGACATCAATAGCATAGCACATGTCTTTACCCATATCATTCGGAGCATAGACGTAGCTGCCACTTTGCACAAAGCTAAATTATACATGATATGATGTAAAAGTGACTTGTTCAAAGAAAATTATTCAATTCTTATTTGCAGCTGGGGAGATCTTTACGTGTATTATTGACGCTATAGACTACGATGTTATCAGTAACCATGACATTCAAATTTATATGATCGCTTCTGACGGAAAATACCTTGATACGAAAACATTAACTATTACCATTAGTAATGAAAACGAACCACCTGTGATGTCACAGACGTATTACAGAATTGCAAGGGATGAAGGAATGGTAAAGATTTTTTTAGAAACAGTATTGAAAATGTAGTACAATAGGGTTATATTAACTCGCTCAATTACAGACTAGGGGCTGTTTAGCACTCATGTTAGGGTATGAATTATTCTTATTGTTGTAGACCCTACTGTAACTGTGCAATGTAGAACAGCAATAAAAACGTTGTTCCTTTACCTTAATTTGTGTCTAAGTGTAATGTTTGATAGTTTCCCATTTTGATTCTATTCATATCCTTTCTTACAAAGTGTATGTTCCAAAATCAGAACGCTGCGGGTAAATAAACAACCTGGGTCCCACTTAACAATGTTCAAGCACAGACACAAAACACAACAAAAAAAGGAATAACGCGAACTTAAATACAAACGAAATAATATGTGCATTGCCGGAAGAATTAGCATATCCTACATCGTATGCTTCTTCGATTGTCTCAGCAGAAAAAACATTTGCTCTGACAGTATGTTCGAAAACAAACGCTCCCAAGTGTATTTTGAAACAATGTCTACATCAAGCTAAGCATGAAATCATAGGCTTATCAAACAAATCACTGAGACTATGCATGACGGCATATTAAACATGACCTTATAATTAGTTAAAAAGACAAAACGTGTAATGTTAGGTATGATATCAAACGATATTTGATTTTACCGATCAGTTAGTTTATTGTTATTGAAGATGGATTCGGATTGTATTTTATTTCATTTGTCAAGGTAAAATCTAGAAAATACAAATACAAAAATGTTTTATTGAAGTCAGGTGACATTTTTCCAACTATACCATATGAAGTGGAAGATCCAGATGTTGCTTACGCTGGTGATACATTTTCGTTTAGTAAAGATTGTGGAGCAGACGATAGTCGTGTTTCTATGACAGCCTCAACGGGACAGTTCTCCTTCAATTCAGATTATGACCTGGATAATTCTTCCAATCCAACAGAGTTTACATGCATTGTTACAGTTACGGACAGTGCAGGCTTAACGGACACCTGCACGGTAGACGTCCATGTTGATTACGTCAACGAATTTACGCCAAACTTTACAAGTATGTCATATACCGCCACTGTTTTGTATACGGAACTAATAGGAACGATAGTCATAACCGCTACAGCGACTGACAATGATCAGAGTAGCCATGGTACATTCTTTTACGAACTCTCTAATCATGAAGATTTATTTGGTGTTTTCCAAAATGGAAGCATTTTCCTCAATGGCGATCTTCTTCCCTACTACCCAGATGGACATAATGTCGTGATGACATTAAAAGCAGAAGACACGGGCGGATTGTCATCAACGGTGCCGGTTACGATTACAATACCGCCAACAACTGTAGTAACGGTGGAATACACCACAGAAACCCCTTGGACATTTTTTGATGACCAGATAAACATGATAACGTATGAACTAGCAGGTGTAGTGGGTCTGGCTTGTCTCATTGTAGCCGTGTATTTAGCCTTGAAGTATATCAGATTTACGTAAGTGTTAATACATAGGTTAAAATAGACAAAATATAATACTGTTGGTTCGAATTTGGAGATAAAAGTTGTAGTGTAGAACCAAGGCTGAAGAGACATTCTAAAAACTAACAAGACAAACACAAATATAATTCATGCATATAATAAATGAGCTACACTTAGAATCACATTCATTTCGGGAGGGTCTTCTGTTTCCTTTATTAATGCTTAATATCCAGTTAAGAATATAATGATTCTCCATTCATATGAAAAACATGTCATCAGCTGATCAAATAATGCAGTTAAAAACATAACAGAGAATATAGTGGGCATGAAGCGTGTCTGGAGTTAAAAACATAACAGAGAATATAGTGGGCATGAAGCGTGTCTGGAGTTAAAAACATAACAGAGAATATAGTGGGCATGAAGCGTGTCTGGAATAACCCTCATCATGTACGTTCATAATCAAAAGTTTAGAAAGCCAAATATTATAAAAGTTGTTGTGAAGAAGTAAACCAAAGAGCCAAGACATGATAGTCAAAATATCGCTTAATCCCGACATAGGCCAAAATGATAAAGCATGTATGAACGAAAAGTAATTGATTGTTTATCTGTTTCATATGGATCGTCAATCATATAGATCCCAAAAAGTGTAAATCAATTATGTTATCAGTAACCCAGACTAGAGGGCCAAGTTGATAACCATCGACTTAAACATTGCATGTTACGGTGTTCAACAAAACACACTAGAATCCTGTAAAACATAATGACAATTAAATCCAGTCCCTAAATCCAAAATATTTTCCAATTTAACATGTCTCATTCAAATATATGTCTATTCCGAACAAATACTTCACCTAGGTATGTATTCCGTTTAAACGGTTTTACTTCAATAGCAAAATCAAAACCGATAAATTAAATATGCAAAAAAGATGACAAACCTTTAGATATTCATTTCAGTTTGCAATATTTCCAGAAATGTAGATAACATTGCACATCCTTGGAACTGTAAAACTGTTGTGGGCCTATTGTTTTATTTTTTGCTAAAGGGATCCCGATTATTTGTGAAGTCAAATTGCTCCGGCAAAATAAAAGCATCCAAAAAAAATATTTTCATTACTTAATCCTGCTTCTTGGACAACGACCCAATGCAAAAAAAAAATTCGAAAAAAAGGGGAACAGAACAAAGGGTATCTCATGAGAAGCCGCTTATCCAAATATAGAAATTGCCTTCAAAATGGTTGCCAGGACAATTAAAATCCGAAGGGGATACAAAGATAGCCTAAATGCAGATTTCACAATTTGTCAACCAGTACATTTGGACTTAAATTATGGATCATTGCAATAACATTGTCTAACGAGGACTTTTTCACTTGACATAATTCTGGGTCAATAAACATTGTTTCCTAATTGATACGACATATTTATTTTTAACCACAGAGCTCCGTCGTCTTTTGGTGTTTAGTCACTCTAAGATCTTAAATAAGTCTATTTACAAAGGGCCTAGCATCCTGTTTAGTTTTACGTCTTTAAAAGTATATATCATTTCTGATGTCTGTTGCATTCAGCGAATAATTTTTTTTTTGGCATGATAAAAATTCGAGGTCCTTGTTCCTACAATTTAATCTGTTTTATTATACCATCTACCAAGTCAAACTTTACATTTCCTAGGTGGTAAATGAGGAGAATGAGCTCATGAATAGCATCACACGTCACTGAGGGGCTTTCTTGGTCCTACAGCCGAGCAAATAAATCGTGGTTTTAAGGAGTTACGGAAGCAGTTGCTTTTAATTGTCCAGAGGAGAAATTTGCCTCAAAGTCTGTCAATATTAAATTGGAAATGCTTTGCCTTATATGAAGTGTATCCTGAAATCGATGTCGTCGTGTGTTAGTGTTCGATCTGTGCTTATTTGGGGACAATAATAAAGCGAGTTAAAACCTTCACATCTGAGGCATAGATAACTGTAAATATAAAACTTTTCGGGAAAAGGCCAACATAGTTAAAGGGGTGATGGCGTAGGCTCACTGACCCCTTGTTGCCGCGAACTCTATTAAACAATATTAACAGAACCATGATTACTATGCATATATAATAGCAATAGTTCTGAATCAATAATGGCCCCCGTACTTCACGGGTTCATTGCTTTCCCTAACCTGTATTGATCTCATCTGGATACCCCCTGAACTTGATATCCTTTTTGACCAAAGTCTGAGTTTACCCCCGGTTTTTAGTAGGGTTCGTGTTACTCGATCTTTAGTTTTATGAGTATGTTTTGTAGATTGTTGTTTCTCCTTTTGTACTTTTTCTGTTGGTCATTGCGTTGTCTGTTCTTCTTCGATATACGGATTCTGATTACCCCTTTGGTCTTCTTGCAAGCTTATTTTATTATGAACTGGCCAATAAATAACTATAAAGTAAATAAAAGCATCAGTCCAAGTCTCGATGTTATTAATCTTCTGCTTCTGATAATTATGAAATACCAGTACATCGTTAACCAAGATTCCTCCCACTAAAATAATAATTTTTTGATTAGAAAACGGAAAATTTGAGTTTTCTCGAAAACAATACATTTTTTTAAAACACAGTAAACGAGAGTTTTGTGCAGAATTTTACTACCATTTTTAAAATATGCATTTCATCTAACAATAACCTTTCATTATTGCTGCACTCATCTGAAATTTGACATTTCCCCCGATTTTTACCGCCAAAATAGAGGTGGGAGTAAACTAACTAGAGGTAGCAGCCAGGTAAATCTTACCTTGATAGAGACAGAGACACGTGTACAGGCATATTTTGACACTCCATTTTTAAACTTTAAAATCTTTCTAAAAGTTCACATAAAATTTCTTCATAAACCTATTTTTTGACATCTTAACATATATATAAACATCGCAAGAATGGGTAAAACAAAGGACTTGTCAAAAGATTGTAAAAACATTGTGTTAAATCTATTCAAGTTTTTTCAGCTTGAGAAGGCCAGGGGAAGACCATTTTATTCCCCAGATAATTTGATTAAAAGAACATGCAAGGCTGCTGGCATATCTTACAGTTCTGTGTATAGAGTTGTAAACGGTAAAAGTCCTCCTGAATCCAACAGACCGAAAGAAAGAAAGCAAACCCTTGATGATTTTGACCGTTGCGTTATTAAACGGACCGTTCATAGCATGTACAACAGGAAAATTGCCCCAACAGTCTCAAAAAATTAAGAAAGAAATTGAAGATACAATTAAAATCTCGAAATCAACGCTTACTTTAACTTTATTAGATCTTGGTTATAAGTACAAAAAATCCGGCGATAATAGGAGGCTTTAATATGATCAGAGATCAGTAATAAATTATCGGTGTAATTACCTCCGAAAAATCAGGAAGTTTCAAGAGGATGGGTATGAAATTGTATATTTGGATGAAACCTGGGTTAATCAGAATCATGCCACTGACTACATGTGGTTACCAGTTGATGGTTCTGATGCCCCAAAGATCCCTTCAGGAAAAGGTAAAAGGTTGATAGTTTTGCACGCTGGTAATCGTGAGGAGGGTTTGATTGATAGGTGTGATTTGGTTTTTCTTGCCAAAGCTAAAGATGGGGATTATCACCAAGAAATGAACGGGCCCATCTTTCTAAACTGGTTCGAAAATCAGCTTATGCCAGCATTAAAAAGCCCAAGTGTTATCGTTTTAGATAATGCCAGTTATCACAACATCAAGACTGAAGAAACTGTTGTGCCAAACTTTAATCAGAGAAAAGCTGTCTTACAAGATTATCTTTCAAAACACAACATTCCTTTTCAGCCCCTTGAAACTAAAAAACAACTTTATGAAAAAATCAAATTTAAGAAACTCCTTTCCGTTTTTAAAACTGATAAAATTGCCAACCTACACGGTCACGAAGTTCTAAGAACCCCTGTTCGCCATTGCGAATTGAACCCCATAGAACTTATTTCGGCACAGGTTAAAGGGTTTGTTGCAGAAAACAATACAACTTTTCGTTTGAAGGATGTGAAAGAACTTGTTTATGGGGGATTTGGCAGAATTACAAAGGAAGTTTGGGCGAAGGCAGAAGACCATGTATTAAAAATAGAAAAGGAGTATGGGAAAGAGAATTGCATTGATAGGAGTGAGATTCCCCCAATAATAATTTTTACCTATAAAATTTTATTCATATCCAATAATTGTGTACTCTATGTCTAACTTCAGTGAATTTATTAGCAGAAAAGACCTTCTTTTTCGAATTATTTCCGAAAGATTGAAATAGCTTGGTCAAATTAAAAATCAGTAATTATGGAAATTTATGATTTCCTTTTTTTTCAAAATTTTCGAGGTAAATCTCAGGTAAGCATGTGTATAAATGTCACGTAGTCAAATGCATTAACCATGAAAGGAACAATAGCCTTCTCCGGCACTTCGACGAGAGACAATAGACCAGCTGCGGGACCACCGTCGTTCCTATTGTTATATGGGATTACGTCCACGGTGAGTTGGCTGTCACATTTAACGAGCAAACTTGGCCTATTTTGAAGAACTTAGCCTGAAATAAAGACCAAAATAACGCCAAAAATTGGTAATTTTTCAGATGAGCAGGGCCTTCAGAATAATTTCAACCGTAAATATTTATACAATTCCAAAATGGTAGTAAAATTCCTGACAAAACTCTCGTTAGATGCGTTAAAAAAAATCTACGCTTTACGAAATATTTAGATTTTTCCGTTTTCTAATCAAAAAATTATTACTTTAATTCCTCCCAGTCCAATAAACTATTATATCAATGAATTTGCCTTTTATTATTTGATCTCTAATCTTAGTAGACACTCAATGACAAACGATGCTGGTTACTGGTAGTGGAGAGTTTTGTTCAATTCTCTAAGCATAATGTGTAAAACTACAAAAAATGATAAGTTGTTTGGTTTTATCCTTTTTGCTTTTTGTTTTTTTTTTGTGACCGTAGAATTTTTAAAATGTTTTCTGATACTAGCTTCCTTGAACATGACTTTTTCGACACCTTTTCCTTCCCGATTTGTTGGTCAAATTAAAAGCTTCAAATTTAGGGAAATCTGAGGATTATGATACGTCTTTTTTTTAATGCAATAATTCTTTTTTTTTTGTTTAAAATCAATTTGTCATTCCTGCGTGACATGACACACGACTTAATTTGTCGGTAATAGACAATTACCCATTAAAACAAGTAAATTAAATAGTTAGCGTCCCAAATGCACATTTCAAGTAAAATGCTACAAATTGTCGAATATTTAAGCAAGGATGACACTAGATTAAACTGAATTCTTCCAAAGGTGTTTCTGTATCGCTATACAACAACGGCTTCTGCTTCGGACACAAATTGGAAATGATCACACAGGATGTACTTCGGGGGTGAGGTTATGGTGTTTAAATCTACTTTCAACAATAGTTCCGTTATATCGTGGTGGTCAGTTGTATTGGTGGAAAAGAGTGGAATACCGGGAAAAACTATCAACCTGCCGCAAGTCTCTGGCTAACTTTGTCTAATAATGTTTTATCGGGTACACCTCGCCATGAGCGGGATTCGAACTCACAACGTTAGTGGTGATATGCACTGATTGCATTGATAGTTGTAAAACCAACAACCATACGATCACCACGACGGTCCTTTGATGTAAATCGAATTGAAAAATAATCGGCCATATTGAAATAAAAGGTCATGTCCCGGTTTTGCCAGATAAATGGATATATGAATAAGACATTAATCATATTATGGATTTATTCTTCTGTAGACTGTAAGTACGCTAGGAGGCAGACACCTTCGCTATTTAGCAGATCAAATTAGAATGTATTCACATACAGTTTAACTGTTAGTCCTTAATGAACCTCGACTGAACACATGATTTTAGAATCATGTTTGTGTTAGCTTTTATAATTTATGTTAGATTTCTAAAGACTACATATTGGAATATGCAGCTTCCAACAGGTCAATGAAATAAAGGTTAGAGGAAAGCGAAAGGGGCAATCAAGAATGAATAATTCAGAGAAACTGGCAATATTGGATACACAAGACACAAGACGAAGACAAACAAAACAAAAAACACAACACGGATAGTTTGTGTATTTCAGCAAGAACGAAAATAGATGAGTTTGTCTGTAGTGTATGAATCAACTCAATTCCACTTTGAGTCACTATTTAATGTCATGTAGATCGCAATATCATACTATTGTCAAGATATAATACTCAATCACTAGATAAACTTGCACTTTCGCAATTATTTAAACATAAGTTTCGTTTCAGAACGGGAGCATTGCCTAAAACAAATTCTGTATTAGTGAACCCAGTAACATTACCACAGGTTTATCAGCCAGATTCCAATCATGGACCGACTGAAGAACAAGTTTCAAATAACGAGAATGGTAAATATATTGTGAAACATGTGAGAATAAAGTCAAGCTCAATCAACAACAAACGACGCTATCAGCCATTCAGATTAAATCGGTCATTTTCTTCTTCATGTGGTTGCCTTTTTCATTTGTTTTATGTACATTTAATGTGTTTTTTCCAGCAGATTGTAAAAGCTCTGGTATGAAAGTTAATTTGTAAGTCAATATGATTAAAGCCATATGCTAAGTCTGATATACAAATATATACAGCTGCAGATGACATTACATCAGGGTGATGTGTTTTGTAGTTCATTGTTTTTCATTTTGTACTTTTTCTTTTGGACATTGTATTGTCTGCCCTTCGATGCATGCCTTCTGCATCTACATCAATAAATACCCATTACATACATAGTGTGGTGTATCAGGTCGAGTTTGTTGTGTGAACCAGTATCATCACGTGTATCAGACAGTCTACTTTCATTGTAAAAAACCATGAAAAGAATTAAAAATCAATTGCAAACGAAAGCAAGGTTTATATTGAGGCTAATATATAAAATTGCCATATCGTGAAAAGTACTTTAGATATTGCCATACAATTTTCGAAATCTTATTTTTCCTCATCTGGGCCCATTTTCTGAGCCATGGTCACATATATCAAAGGAAGACGTACATAATGTTAGATAAATAAATATATCGCTTGCCTTATATCTTGCCAGTGGGTTGGATTTCAATAAGTGGTGAAAGAAAAGTCATAGAGACTAATAGATGAACCGCTAAATTAACACGTGTTCAGTATATCAGTTTAAGATTGATCAAGTTGGTCGATTGTTGACATTTAAAGTTCTGGATGTTGATATCAACATGTCGATCAATAATGTCACTCAACATTACCGACCAATGGAAGTAGACCACCGTTTTTGACAGATGTCTTGGTTTTAAGACGCTTTATTTTCATTGGTCAGTAATTTTGTGTAAGTCCTTATTTATCGACATTACCGAAGCTGCAAAAGTTCAATCAATGATAATACGACGAGGTAGGTGTACAGCAGTAGCACAGACTAGATCATAATTAAATCAGAGCATAGTACAATCAGCCTACTTTTATTGACAGTAAATGCTTTTGTTTGTCATTATAGTTCCAAATCAGCCTAGTCATTTGTCGAACAGCAGCACACCAACAACACAAAGCCAGGAACCCCTAATACAAGTGAGATCGTTATTTGATTCAACATGAGCAAGACCATTAGATGGAGAAACATATGTTCAAAGTCCACCACCTGCATATTTCTCAGCAGCACCCTATTGACTATTAACGTCAGCATTATTGCTATAAAGGAGCTTTCTACGTATTATGATTATATCAATAGATATTAAATTAGTTTCAAACATCTGCAACGATTTCGTTGATAATGTTGTTGTAGATAGTTCAACCTCCCTATGATAATGTTGTTGTAGATAGTTCAACCTCCGTATGATAATGTTGTTGTAGATAGTTCAACCTCCCTATGATAATGTTGTTGTAGATAGTTCAACCTCCCTATGATAATGTTGTTGTAGATAGTTCAACCTCCGTATGATAATGTTGTTGTAGATAGTTCAACCTCCCTATGATAATGTTGTTGTAGATAGTTCAACCTCCCTATGATAATGTTGTTGTAGATAGTTCAACCTCCCTATGATAATGTTGTTGTAGATAGTTCAACCTCCCTATGATAATGTTGTTGTAGATAGTTCAACCTCCCTATGATAATGTTGTTGTAGATAGTTCAACCTCCCTATGATAATGTTGTTGTAGATAGTTCAACCTCCCTATGATAATGTTGTTGTAGATAGTTCAACCTCCCTATGATAATGTTGTTGTAGATAGTTCAACCTCCCTATGATAATGTTGTTGTAGATAGTTCAACCTCCCTATGATCATGTTGTTGTAGATAGTTCAACCTCCCTATCTTAAATTCAGGCAAGTTACTAATAGAAACGTAGATATCAAATATAGTGAGAACGACGTGTTTAGAATAACCTTCAGCAGGTACGTAATAAACGGTAAAAGTCTTTCAGATTAAGTCAACCAAAATCGGCTAAGGCTACTAAATTCGATAATTTTGTTATTACAGTCGGTCTGATTTCTTACCCGGAAAACTCCAGTACTT
Source organism: Bathymodiolus septemdierum (assembly GCA_963383655.1). Taxonomy (NCBI): domain Eukaryota; kingdom Metazoa; phylum Mollusca; class Bivalvia; order Mytilida; family Modiolidae; genus Bathymodiolus; species Bathymodiolus septemdierum. The sequence goes on along the minus strand of OY726524.1, from coordinate 36,801,299 downwards.
CGAAGTAAAGTCATTGGTTCCTTCGACCTGGACATTATCATACGAATGTGCATTTTCCATTATTTGGGCATTCTTTTTATTTTCTTTATTGCTTTTGCTCTGAACACTTAACGATAATATTTTCTTCATATCATATTATGAAAAATATTTGTCCCTGATAACATTATTGATAATTTGTGAATTTTACGAATTTACTAACATATTCGTTTATATATGTATTGTCACATTTTTACGCCTGTTCCAAGCCAGGACTTGAATTTCCAACGTGATATGTTATGATGTTTTATGTTAAATATTTTGAGGTAAAGATGATTTTTGATATTGGAAAAATTGTTGACCATCACTGTTTAAATTTTCTTTTCATAATGTGATGTATATATTCGGTGCAGATTTGGTTTTCAATCAACAATGTCATGCCTGGCAGAAAAACACAACCAACAATCTCGTGCCTGGCAGGAAAACACAACCAACAATCTCGTGCCTGGCAGAAAAACACAACCAACAATATCGTGCCTGGCAGGAAAACGCTAGCTACCACTACTACTGATGGATATAGTTTTAAATAAACGTTAGAAAATAACGGAAAAATTGACAATCCAGAGAAACGGGCAAAATAGGGCACAGAAGACGAGGAAAGCCAAACAAAAACACAACACAATATGTACCGGAAACCACTACACGCAAACCAAAACAAAAAACACGGACCCAACCAAAAAAAAAAACCGGGGGTGAACTAATGTGCTCGCCAAAGGTAAGGAATTCCAGTAAAAGTCTTGGGAGCGATAGAGAAAAAAAAACAATATACGTAAAAGGTAAAAATTCCATTGTCATTTGAGATATGGATATTTCGTAACGTTCAACCAGATCGTGATGACGACCGTATAATTTTTGTAGCGACGACTTCAACCTATGAGCACCGTTGCCTTGGTTCAGTAGCTTTTATGTCAGCAGCTGAGAAAGTCCAGAACATCACTGTTCTGGGCACAAGCTCTAGAATAACGTACGAGTGGCAAAATGTAAACTACATATGCTGGTGATGTTGGAATATTGCTACTGATGAAGGGGAAGTTGACTATTGGAAAAGTGAAGTCATTGCGTTTTTCGTAGAGTTTTAAATAGTCATGATCTATCAGTTTTGGGATGTTTTAAATAGTCATGATCTATCAGTTTTCATTTACCGGAGGAGTGAGATTAAGTGTGCATTCCCCGTGAAGCAGTAATTCTTACAAGTAGTAATGTCATATTTCAACGCCACTAATTATAAAATAATATAACATACTGTATATTTGCTCTATGATAAATTCATGGATATGAAAGATAACGTCTTTCATATTTAGATTATTGCATGTCATTTTTCATATCATACCCTTTATCAGCCCGAGAGTCTTCAAGGGATGATATGTGGACGAGGGCTGATAAAGTGTATGATATAAAAAATGACATGCTATGATGTGTTTATCATATACTTCAACAGAGGAAATAATTGATTTGTACCAAAATGTTCAGTCGTTTTGGCTAAAATTAAATACATGTATATATTTATAGAACAAGAAAATTATTGTTTTAATATACAAATCCAATAAATGCACGTTTTTAAGCACTTTCAATATCATAAAAGAGAAATTGGTAGTTAATAATTTTCTGTGCAAATATTTCATAAAACAGATGAATCCACCGTGTCTGTAAACACAGTTTTCCCGAAATTCACGAAGTGAACTTGCGGACATTGACGGAAAGGCATGTAATAACATTCCGGAAGCAGTTAATAAACTTGCTTTAGCAATATATCATATTTATATATATATATAAACGTCTGAAAAAGTTGCCAACGTATGAACCTACGGGATGTCGGATCGGAAACAAGTGTTAACGATATTGTACAAACAAACAAAAATGATAAATAAACGTCTAAAATGCTAGCACAACGATATAAAAAAAAGATGTTAAAATGTAACAAAAATAACTATAAGTCTACAAAAAGACTATAATTATAATTAAATCGACGGATATTTCGCTTGACCGACAAGCTTCATCAGCGTCTGTAATCTGATTTTTAAAATTGTCACGTGACCAGCAGTTATCGTGACGTAAATTACTAAAAATCATAATCTTGAACTTTATACTTTCTATTATTCAAGTTTATATGTACACTAATTTATAAACAATATGAAAGCAATGAGAAAATGTAATGATGAAATTTACCAACTACCTAAGGACCAGACACTGGTTAAAAAGTTAAAAAAACAAAAGATTTATGCCTTTTTGTTTATGCCTTCCGGATGTAATGTTTGTAACTCGCGGATCCAAAAACTCTCTCTTTTTTGTCTTTGATGATTTTCTTTCCAACTTAGATTGTGGTCAATGATAACAAATTTTGATCTGCCAAAGTCATCCAACGAGTGCCCCGGCGACACAAAGTGTTGACTCGCGGGCAATAGCGTCTTTTTCGTTAGGTCACTTCTGTGTCAATTCATTCTTTTGTTGAATGGTTGGACACTTTCTCCTACGTATTGCGATCCGCAGACGTGGCAATCAATGAGGTAAACCACATTAGGTGTTTTGCAACTGACATTGCAAAATATCTTATACTCCTTTCCTGTCGTCTTGCTATGGAACACTTGTGCGTGTTGCAATTAAAGACAGCATTTGCAACGCTTGTCACCACATGGTTTACACTGGCCGACCGTCGATGAAGGTCTAGATACCGCAGCTCTGACCAGTGTATCCTTAATGCTTTTAGGTCGCCGGAACGCTACAACGGGTGGTTCAGGGAACAACTTGGCCAGCGTTTCACATTTTTCAATTTCTTTCCACGCTTGTTACCATGGATGTAACCTCCCTTTACACGAACATTCCTCATGATGACGGAATTTCCGCATGCAGAAAAATATGGGAACAACGAACAGATCAAAAACCTCCGACAGATTGTTTAGTGGAGATGCTTACACTAGTTCTAAAAAACAACAATTTTACTTTTGACGGAAACCACTATCTTCAAATAAATGGGACAGCTATGGGAACCAAAATGGCACCCTCCTATGCCAACATTTTTATGGGGGACCTAGAAGAACGATTACTCCTCTCGTCACTTAAACAACCTCTTTGATGGTTCTGATTTATAGATGACGTTGACATGAAGTGGACACATGGCGATAAAGAGCTTGATGAATTTTTGGAACATGCCAACAGTATCCATCCGTCTATAAAATTCACACACGAAGTGTCGAAAACCAAAATGTCCTTCCTCGATACTACCACCACGGTCAAGGAGGGCAACATCACAACTGATTTATACACTAAGCCCACAGACAAACATCAATACCTTTCACCCAGTAGTTGCCATCCTAAGCACTGTTTTAAGAGTATTCCATTCAGCCAAGCCATTAGGGTAAAACGAATATGCTCCACTGTTGAAACCACCAAGCAGACTATCGACTTTATAAATTACAAAAGGGTGCACTCGACTCGCAGCCGCAAGTGATAAAGTTTACCAGTTTGTAAAACTCATACAAACCTATCGACTTTATAAATTACAAAAGGATGCACGCGACTCGCAGCCGCAAGTGATAAAGTTTACCAGTTTATAAAACTCATACAAGCCTATCGACTTTATAAATTACAAAAGGGTGCACTCGACTCGCAGTTGCAAGTGATACAGTTTACCAGTTTATAAAACTCATACAAACCTATCGACTTTATAAATTACAAAAGGATGCACGCGACTCGCAGCCGCAAGTGATAAAGTTTACCAGTTTATAAAACTCATACAAGCCTATCGACTTTATAAATTACAAAAGGGTGCACTCGACTCGCAGTTGCAAGTGATAAAGTTTACCAGTTTATAAAACTCATACATATTATTATGACATTGCACTTCGTGGTCTGATAAATTCACCATGAAATGTATGCCCGATTTATTTTGGACAGGGGCCACATAGACAATACCCATGTTTGTGGAAACCCCATTATTTGCTTGCATATGAAGCGACAGGGTTTTCATCATAATAAATGATCCTCAGTATCTTAAGATATTTAATTTCTTTTGACGCCAGATAATGTATATAGTACTTGAAACATGTTCGCTGCTCTGTTAATTACGGGTATTATGATGGAATCGTAACCGATGCCTATCAGAGAATTTCAAAGGCAGAGTATTGTCACTGTAACTATTAGCTGCTAGATTACATTGCATTCTGAGTTTTTAATTAATAATGAGAACTGCCTTGCTTCTGATGAATGATAATTATAGGGAAAACTTCATCGCGTTTCGCTAAATTCCGTTTCGTTCTATTGCGTTTCGCACTTTAGTATATTTCGTTTCGTTTCGTTGTATTCATTTCATTTCGTTTCGCATTATAATAAATTTCGTTTCGTTGCGTTGCGTTTCGTTTCGCCTTTTAGTATATTTCGTTGCGTTTCGTTCGTTGCGTAGTTTAGTACAACCCAGATATCTTTAACAGAACATTTGCATGAATGTTTGTCGGAAAAGGTTGATAGTTTCAGTAAATTTCAAAACACAATTTATCAAAGTCATATTTACGTTACCACCTTTTATATACAAGTACATACGAAGATATATTTTTACACCTAACCATTTTTCACATTTTTGTTTCAACTTTATTCGTAAGTCTAATGCTCGTTCCGTCTAGTATATGACACAGGCGCTCGTGGCACGGACCCCCCCCCCCCCCCCCCCCTTTTTTTCTAGCTTTCTGTTTACAAATTTATTTTCAATAAAAAAAAAATATTTCTTTATTATTTCATCTCTTTTTCCTTATTTTAACTTGTTCGTGTCAATATTCATACACTCTATGTTAACATCAAATTGCATGTGTCGACCCTATTAGATACTAATAATACGCAAGGCATGCAACTCGGCAGGTTTAAAAATCGTACCCCTGCTCGCTTCGAGTACATTTATTGCACCTTATTTCCATTATGTCATTCAAACTAGGACATGTATCCATTCCTAAAAGACGCATCTTTTTGCCCCTGTTTTTGTTTTGTGCATACGATAGCTCAGTTTACCAGAATTTTAAGATTTTCACACATTTATTGCCAATTTTTTTGTATAAGAACCCACGGCTGACGGAAGTGACATACCACTGCATTAACTTCAACGATAGGGTCAGAAACGTTCCAAACATTTAAATGATAATGAGCGCCTGTGGTATATGAGATATACAAAAAATATATACATGTATAAATAAATATTTACGTTGCCGTAAATTTGATGATTGATGGTCCCGATATTTCAGGTACAGGTTGAAGGAGTGTCAATGATTTGTAATGATAAATTCTGAATTGAGGTCTTCTTTTTTAAACATTTTGAACAACGGAAGTCAAATTTGTAATAACTTGTCAGAATCAGAAAAAACTTTCATATATTTTAAACCCATCAACACCGTCTCAAGTAAATAAACTGGGTTCCTTTCTAAAAAAAGTCATTAAAACTGAGAACAGGGAACTCCTAACATGTTTACTTGAAAATGTCGATTTTATGTTCTCTTTGTTACATGTTTATTTGTATAATTTGTATAATTGTCACAAACTGTATTGTTTAATGACAATAAAATTTTGAATTTGAATTTGAATTTGTAATCGCATGAAATTAATTCAATAAATCGATTTCAGTAATTTCATATTTTGCGACTCAAATGCAAAAGTTAAATGGGATTGACTGAACAAAATAAAGTGTACGACTTTTACGTTTGCGCCGGTGTTACATACTCATTCCCCCCTCCTCCCCGGAAAAATGAGTATATACTCAGATTTCCCCCCGGAAAAATCAGTATATACTGAATTCCCCCCCCCCCCCCGGAAAACCAAGTATGTGTTAACACATACTCATTTTTCCCACCATGCTAGTTTGTCCCCCTCTCCTATTTTAATAGGGTTTTTCTTGTGTACACTTCTATACATGTATATGGTGGAAGACATATTAGTTAAATGTGGACGAAAGAGGGTATCAACAATGATGATAGTAATAACTAAGGCAAGCATGAACATGGAGTGAGAACGGATAAGGAGGTAGGAGGAAAGGATGGGAAAAACACTTTTGAGTGATAAAGCGATCTTCCTTAGTGCAAGTGAGAAAAACTCAAGTTTGCTAAGTGCTGGAAGGCACAACTGACAGGTATGAGGAAGAGGGCAGGAAGGAAGGAATAGAAAGAGAAGGATAGAGAGGACGGAGGAAGAATGGTAAAAAGATGATGGCGAGGAAGGAGAGATAGAGGTATAAAATAAGGAGGATGACGGGAGGAATTAGGGAAATTAGAGAAATATGGAAAAGGATGGAGATAGTGAGGAGGATAATGATGAGGAAGTAGTGAAACAGGTAGTGAAGAGGAGATTTGAAGGAAGAGGATAGAAAGGACGAAGTGACAAAGGTAAACGAGGAGGTAATAAGGAGGAGGATGAGGACGGAGGAGAAACGTATACGGGGAAGGTAATTAGGAAGAGGATGGAGAAGAAGGAGGGAGAAAGGCAGTGAGGAAGAGTTAATAAGGAGGATGGAGACGAAAGAAAGACAGAGGTAATGAAGTGGATGATAATATTACAGGAAAGAGAAGAGAAGTAATGAGGTGGCGGATTGAGAGGAATGAAGGATGGAGAGGTGGTGAGGAAGATTGAAAGGAAGGAGGGGGAGAGGTAATGAGGAGGATGACTGAGAGGAAGGAGGGAGAGAGGTAGTGAGGAGGATGGATAGGAATGAGGGAGAGAAGTAGTGAGGAGGATTGAGAGCGGTAGTGAGGATGACTGAGAGGAAGGAGGGAGAGCTAGTGAGGAGAAGGAGAGAGAGAGGTAGTGAGGAGGATGGAGAGGATGGAGGGAGAGAGCTAGTGAGGAAGTGGATGGAGAGGAATAAGGGATGAGAAGTAGTGAGGAGGATTGAGAGGAAGGAGGGAGAAAGGCAGTGAGGAGGAGGGAGAGGAAGGAGGGAGAGAGGTAGTGAGGAAGTGGATGGAGAGGACTGAGGGAGGAGGAGGAAGGAGGGAGAGAGGCAGTGAGGAGGAGGAGGGAGAGGAAGGAAGGAGAGAAGTAGAGAAGAGGAAGAAGGAGAAAGAGAGGTAGTGAGGAGAAGAATGGGAAGGAAGGAGGGAGAGAGGTAGTGAGGAGGAGGATGGAGATGAAGGAGGGAGAGGTAGGGAGGAGGAGGATGGAGAGGAAGGAGGGGACGGATGGAGAGGAATGAGGGCGAGGAAGGAGGGAGAGAGGCAGTGAGGAGGATGGAGAGGAAGGAGGGAGAGAGGCAGTGAGGAGGAGGAGGGAGAGGAAGGAGGGAGAGAAGTAGAGAAGAGGAAGGAGAAAGAGAGGTAGTGAGGGGAAGGAAGGAGGGAGAGAGGTAGGGAGGAGGAGGATGGAGAAGAAGGAGGGGGCGGATGGAGAGGAATGAGGGCGAAGAAGGAGGGAGAGAGGCAGTGAGGAGAAGGATGGAGAGGAAGGGTGAGAAAGGTAGTGAGGAGGACGACTACTTTAATAAATTTCCCCCGACAATGCCTTCAGTGGTTCTTGAAAATCGATCAATCAGAATGTTCAAAGTCTCCTATCGATCTGCACCAAAGTAACAACACTTGGTTAAATTATGTTCAGTCGTTCTCAAGGAGATGACGAAAATGTAATTCAAAGCAATTTTGACCTTCGCTGTCGACGAATTTTTGAAAAATCACGTGAAAATCGGCAAAATTAGACTGGAACCCCCTTTTTAGCTCACATGACTAAAAGTCAGGGTGAGCTTTTGCCATCACATTGCGTTCGTCGTCCGTCCGTTAACTTTTTACATTCTGATCTTCTTCTTGAGAACCACTGAAACGTTTGCTTGCTGAAATGGCACGCAAATCAAGCTCGTCAAAAGTCTTCATGTGGATGAAGTTGTACGGCGAACCCTTATAGGAGTTATTGCCCCTGAAATGTCCAATTTTGCTGTTTTTAGCCATTATCTCGAAAACTATAATAGATAAAGAAAAAACTATTGCTCAAAGATGATCAATGAAAATGCCAAAAAGGATTGGCATGACATTATCTATTTGTAACTACAACAAAATATACATATGTATTGTAGTGGCTCAGGATTTCCAGGTGAGCAATTCAGGCTCCTGGGAGCCTCTAGTTTTAGAACCCCCTTGGAACCCCCCATTGAAAAAATTTTGAATCCGCGCCTGCATAACAGTTAAAACAGGTCATTGTTAATTACCGGTAGTATCAGTCCTGTAGGAGTGCTCGTACCCTTTATGAAAGACACGACGACTCTCTGTTTAATGATTGTAATGGCTAACTTTGATGATTTTTTTTAATCGAAATATTTATTTTATTTTCAGGATTAAATTATTTATTTTTTACATAAGCCAAATCAAATTATTTATTTTCATTTTTGTGGTATTTTCGATCTTGGATTGGAGTAAATCTGAGGGATTAAAATATTTTTTTTCTCCATCTTCGAGATCAAAAATCTTCCAAGCCCCCCCCCCCCCCCCCTCCCCCCCTCAAAATCAAATGGAAATTTTATTTGGTTGTATAGTCTATCAGTGCAAAGGGAGAGAATTGAGTATGAGGGGGAAACTTCAGTATAAACTCAGATTTCCCTCCTAAAAATCAGGGGGGAAAAATGAGTATATACCGATCTTTCCGGGGGAAAAACTAGTATATACTCATTTTTTTCCCCAGGAGTATGTAACACCGGTGAGCAGATTTGTACTCTTAATTCTCAAGTATAATTATTTTAAAAGTCGTACAGTACAACAATAACATAGGCTCTAATGCGCTTTTAAAACCGACATTAACAAATTAATACATATAATCTTCATTTTTATTAACCTGAAATAGTGAAGCAATTCTCATTGCTTATTTTTTATTATCTAAAATTGTTAAAATTAATTCTACATCGCAACGGACGAATTGAAACTCAAAACCTACCAGTTTTACCTGTTCAGTGGTTAACACCTGTACAATAAGCACCGCCAATTTGTCAGTCAATGGTTCTAAGTAGTCGCACGTCAATTATACATAAAAAAGACCGATAAGGGGAAATTAACACATGCTTGACAAGGTGAGAGAGTTGTAAAATAAACCGATTATGGATGTAGAATTCATAAAACAGAGAATACATTTCTTGTTTTGGTCACGAGAAAGAGAATTTCATTGTCATACAAATAAACAAGTAAAATTCTAAAAAAGACGAAAAAAAAAAAAAAGTAAATGATAATAATAAACAAAGATCGTTTCCGCATGACTGCAACAAAACTATTTTATGTGGTTTCTTTCCTCGCTTACCGCGCTAATAACGTGTTGTCCGCGAATGCCTTGATGGACAATTTGGCTGGCCGCGTTCGGCCGCGAGAAGAGCGCGGACTTGGCGTAATCCATTCTAGCTGTAGTGTACATCTATTTATTTGAAGCAACATTTCAGCAGCAAATTCATTATACATAACTCATAGTTGATACGATATTGCAGAGCTTGCTGATCCTATCATGATTTCCTTGATATAGGGATGCTGCTAACAAGGACGCTATTGAACCACGGGTGTCTAGTGGCCATGTTGAAATAATCACTTCGAAACTTTTACGGTTGCCACCATGATATGCTTGAACGTTACGGAATATCTGTGTCGCAAAAGACTACGGAGGTGTTCCTTTTATCGTCATCATAATCAGGTTCGTTCCTCATTCCTGACTTGGAGGGCCCGGGTGGCTCAATGAGTTAGGTAGTTGGATTACCTAGCAACTCAAACAAGCATATCACCAATACGGCGTGGGTTCGCGCCCGGCTTTGTAAATTACAACTAGAGGCTCAGGTGAGCCTGTATCGCTCACCTGACATAAATAAGTTCTCTTAAGAATGTCTGCATGCCGAATACATCTAAGTTACTATTCAAATCCCATACTGCCATAGGGTTCTATGTTAAAACTATGTCTGCTCATGGCAGCCATCTTGGATGGAGGTCGTGGTTACCGGATACAATTTTGAAAGTATACTACCCAAGGACCATCCATGCCATGCTTGCTTTAAATTGGCTGACTGGTTTCAGAAGAGAAGACTTTTAAACAATTTTCCCATAGGGTCCTATGTTAAAACTATGTCCGCTGATGGCGGCCATTTTGAACCGAGATCGGAATCACTGAACACAATTTTGGAAGTTGACCACCTAAGGACCATCGATGACATGTTTGCTATATTTGCTTACTGGTTTCAGAGGAGAAGATTTTAAAACATTTTTTCCCATAGGGTCCTATGTTAAAACTACAGTATGTCTGCTGAAGGCGGCCATCTTGGATGGAGGTCAGGGTCACTGGACACAATTTTGAAAATTGACCACTTAAGGACCATCCATGCCATGTTTGCTTTAAATTGGCTTACTGGTTTCAGAGAAGAAGATTTTTAAACATATTTCCCATAGGGTCCTATGTTAAAATTATGTCCGCTGACGGCGGCCATCTTGGATGGAGGTCGGGGTCACAGGACATAAATTTGAAAGTTGACCACCTAAGGACCATTCATGCCATGTTTGCTTTAAATTGACTTACTGGTTTCAGAGGAGAAGACTTTTAAATATGTTTTCCATAGGGTCCTATGTTAAAATTAAGGCGAGTCATGGCGGCCATCTTGAATTTCCGATCAGCAAACGATTCACAAGTTTAGTACAGGACCACCCAATGATCATTCCTGCAAAGTCACAATTCAATTGGCTTAGTGGTTTCTAACGAGAAGATTTTTTTAAATTTCGACCAATCACAACACATTATGGGCCCTGGCAGCCATGTTGGATTTCCGATCAGCGCCAAAAACAAAAATCTTGTATATGACCATCCAATGAACATTTCTGCCAAGTTGGTTCAAATCTGGTTTGTGATTTCAGAAAAAAAAGATGAAAATGTGAAATTCCCATAGGGTCCAATGTTAAACTAAGTCGAGTCATGGCGGCCATCTTGAATTTCCGATCGGCAAACGATTCACAAGTTTAGTACAATACCACCCAATGATAATTCCTGCAAAGTCACAATTCAATTGGCTTAGTGGTTTCTAACAAGAAGATTTTTTAAATTTCGACCAATCACAACACATTATGGGCCCTGGCAGCCATGTTGGATTTCCGATCAGTGCCAAAGACAAAAATCCTGTATATGACCATCCAATGAACATTTCTGCCAAGTTTGGTTCAAATCTGTTTTGTGGTTTCAGAAAAAAAGATGAAAATGTGAAATTCCCATAGGGTCCAGTGTTAAACTAAGTCGAGTCATGGCGGCCATCTTGAATTTCCGATCGGCAAACGATTCACAATTTTAGTACAGGACCACCCAATGATCATTCCTGCAAAGTCACAATCCATTTGGCTTGGTGGTTTCTGACAAGAAGATTTTTAAAATTTCAGCCAATGAGAACACATTATGGACCCTGGCAGCCATGTTGGTTTGGCAAGTTTAGTTGAAATCTGTTCAACGGTTTCAGAGAAGAAGATTTAAATGTGAAAAGCTAACGGACGGACGGACGGACGACGGACGCTTACCCATGACAAAAGCTCACATGGCCTATGGCCAGGTGAGCTAAAAAGGGTGCACTCGACTGGCAGTCGCAAGTGATAAAGTTTACCAGTTGCTTGTCCATGGTCGGTGGTTCTCTCCAGCTTCTTCCACCACTAAAACTGGTCGCCATGATATAGCCGAAATATTGCTGAAAGTGGCGTTAAACACCAAAAATCACCGGGTGCCACTATAAACTGGAACTGCTGACCTTCCGGAATACACAGTTTTTAGTTAGGATCGTGTTGTTCATGTCGGTCAATTACACGTCTTTACGTCATTAATCCAGTGTAGTGATGTCCGTTACAATTTACGCGTAAAACGACGGTCGGTTCATCTTTACTGTCGTTTGGTTTGTAGAGGGTCATGTTTTATATACATGTATGTGTTATTGTATTTATTTACGTGTCGTGGTATCCAACACCGTTTCCATATCACTTGCTGTTCGTGTCGTTTAACAGTAGCACGACTGGTGCCACTAGTGAAGCAGATACTGTCTAACCTTCCGGAGCACCTGAGTTTTTAGTGGGTTCGTGTTGCTCATTCTATTGTTTTCTGTGTATTGTTTTGTAGATCATTTTTTGTCCTGTTTTTTATTTTATTTTTATTTTGTCCATTAAAATTTCTTCGATTTACTACTCTTGGTATCTCCAAACTTTTTTTGTCTGTGTCTCTGGATTGTCCATTGAAACAGGAGAAATCTGCCGGAAATCTCCCCTCTAAAATAAGACATACTAAATATGTCCAATGTCAATCTTCGACAAATGCTAAATGGTGCAATTGATTTTTTTTGCACTTAGGGGGTATGTTCAATTAATATTGTCCACTTATTATATAAGCGCTATAAATAACATAAGTTTTCATTACATTTAAAATAAAAGATTTTTTTGCACTTTAGTTCAATAGTTTTTATACTTAAGTCAAATCAAAAGTATTTGCACTTAAGAGCAATTCTTCTTTTATTGCACTTTATGGACTTCAGTAAAATATGTATTATATTTCAAATGGCTTGCCATATCAATTGAGAATTGATTTATTGAGATACATCGATACATATGTAGTTGTTCCTCATTTTCTGTTCGATGTGAGAGATGACTGTTCATTATGTTGATATTGGAGGAATTGTTGACCATCGCTGTTTAAACTTTCTTTTCATAATTGGTGCTACATGTCTGTAATAATGGTTGGCATCCGAAGCTAAATATTAGCTACATGCAGATATTGTGGTGGACAATTGTACTTGTTGAGGGAAAACCGGGGTACTCGGAGAAAACTACCAACCTGCAGCAGGTCACTGACAAGCTACAGTCAAACCTGCATTAGTGACCACCTCTATTAAGCAATGACTTGTATGATGTGACCTTAATTTTCATTTCCCTTCAGTGTATTTCATATCAATTAAACCTGTATATATTAAGCGACCACTTGTCTTATGTGACCATATTTAACTGTTCCCTTGGAAGGTCACATAAGACAGGTTTGACTGTATATAGCATATCGAGTGCACCTTGCCACGGAGTGGGAATCGCAGTAATGCGCAAACTTTAGTGGCGATAGGCATTAATTGCATAGGTAGTGCGTAAATATAAATCTAACATATCATACATACGCTAGTATATATTATTGAAATGAATACAAAGAAAGACTAGATACTAAATTACTTGACAATATCTGTTTTTTATTTTCCTACAATACTAAGAGGATCACGACGGTGGTCCATTTTCTCCTACTCTGGAATATCTAAATATCCATACAGTTGATTTCGTATCTCCAACCCAAAGATTCCCTTCCTTATCTAATGCCATTGCGTTCGGTCCTCGTATGCCGTCTTTTTCCGACAGTAGGAAACCAATGAACTGTCCGCTTAAGTCTAACAAATGAACTGAATGGTTACTCCAATCTGCAACAAGCACATGACCAGACTTGTCAGCAACAATTCCAAAAGGGTTAAAAGGTTTTTTGAGAGTAACCTCCGATGGACCCCGGTAATAATGTTTTACAACGCCATCTGTAGTAAGAGTTGTTATTCTTACATTATTTTCTTCTCTATCAGAGACACAGATGTCACCAAGCATATTTTCATAAAGTCGGTATGGCGCGCAAAATATTTCTTGGCAACCATCTTCTTCAAGTTGGTCAAGTATCTTGCCACTCTCGTTAATTCTAATAACCATACGTCTTGACGTGTTTGACCGTGTAGTTACGTAACTGTCTACTGCGCAAACCAATAGTTCGTTTCTCTTAGTGAAAGTAATTCCACCGGGGTACCAGTTTAAATTAACAAAATCTGTCGCCTTCAAATCTTGATCAAGTTTTACAACTTTCTTTCCGTCATAACTTGAAACAAACACTTCACCGTTGGGTCGGCCATGTATATCATCAATCTGCATATCCAATTGTTGTGTTCGCAATTTGACACCTTTATTTGAAAACAAATGCATCTGGTTTGTACCCCATCCACAACATATCCAAGCTTCTTTGTCAGATATTGGAGCTATGGCATGTATCGTGTCCATAGTCTCGGAAACTTTAAAACTAAATAGAAGTTGAACTTCAAATTGTAAAGCTATTCTAAGTCCCCAGGGTATGGGAAGATGTGGCATCTTTATGTCAGAATCCTCACAGTAACCTACCATGTCTTCCAAACATTTTCCATCATCATCTCCAACATGGAACGTGGTACTTTTGCACGATTTTAATCCAGATTGAGGAATTTCTTTATCAACATGCTTGAACCGGTTCTGAACTTTATGACACGTAAGAACAACTTCAGCATCGCTTCCAAGATTCAGTATCTCTTCTACAGAATTATTAATAGACGATACAGATTTAATAGTATGGACTGTCATATCTACGTGTTTGCCTATACGCTCATTTTCTTCTTCCTTTCTCTTTTCAACTTCTGACACCAAACCATCCCCAATCTTGTCAATTTGATCCTTTAAGAACTGACACCTTTTCCTAATATCTCGTATGGCTTCCTGCGAATACCCGTCAAGCATGTTTTTACAATTTTCCATTTCTCCAACATAGTCTTGAAGGCAAGGCAAATATTCATGCATACTTTTAATCATTGGATTTACCTTTTCTCGTTTTTCTTTTGCCCCTTCGTGGATACCTTTATATTTGTGTCCCTTATGATCGGAAACCTTTGAAACGCAGTCCTTACAGACAGGTACTTCACAAAACATACAATAGAACTTGTTCTCCTCTTTGTGTTTATCACAGAATGACTTGTGTGTCAGTTGTGTTATACTCTTTGTTTCGGGTTTTGACAATTTGATGATATGGTGTTCACGTCCGTTTTCGTTCTCAGCGTGGCGGTTACTACAAGATTCACAAAAGTTGCTTTCACATTCTAGACATCTATCCACAGCCTCTGTTGTCTCCTTACATGTATCACAATTGGAGAAAGTTGAAAAAGCGGCACTTGCCTGAATAGCCCGGATATAGTAATTAACTTTGTATCCTTTAACTCCAGACTTTGGAATTGTTATTTCCGTTCGACACATTGGGCATGCAAATGATATTTTTGCTTGTACTTTGTTAATATGTTTCTCTAAACATTCTCTACAAAAACTATGAAAGCAATCTAAAATCCTGGGATCTCTATGTCTCCTTGAACAAATGTTGCATTGAAGGGGGTCCGCGGCAGACATCCTTATTTTTAAAATCTACAAATCGTGGTGTATAATAAAGACTCGTGAAATGTTCAATCTCTTCTTTCTTTCGTAATGAAACTCGTCAATATACAAAAATGGCACCTTGGTAACCTCACTTGGTATAAAAATCCACGTGTCCAGACGTAGAATATTACAATATTAATGAACTAAACAACTAATTAATTTGTCCTTTATCCACACAATATATCAACATAACCTGAACCATTCAGGAATCTATCGATCATTTATTTAAACCCTTTAATGTCAAGGTATAACTATGAACCAAGTACAGTCAAGAAAACGTTAAAAGAGGATCAATGCAGGACTCTTAATTTTAATTTTCAATCAGATTCTGTTTTAAAATGCATTATTCTTTGTGTACGAAAATACATTGAACTGTTGTTGTTGTTTTTTTAAATGTTATTTTGTTTTCGATCTGTATAATTTATATATAGATGTTAATGTGCTATATATCCTTTAATATTGTTATATACATGCTCAGACGTGATGCTATTTAAATACAGATTTAAAATATAAATACGTGATAATTCTACCAAGGATATAACAAATATCATTGTGTATCGTTCTATGTGTTAAAAGCCGGTAATATATAAATATATGATATTGACACTTAGTATACCTTTGTGGTAAACATGTATACAATCTTTTGTTTTTATTATTACTTATTTAATCAGATAAACTTAAAAGAATGATGTCATTGATTTTGGTATTTTTTGTCCAAATATTTTTACAAGGAGTACATTAATAAAAACATAAATTAACACTAATTATCAAGTTTTAAAGTAAAAATTTCATCCATTCTCTTTTATTTTCAATACGTTACAGCTTGAAATACGTAGTTCAGAGTGATCAAACAATTGTTTTGTTAATTATAGCGCTGTGCCATTAGCTATTGTATCAGAAGAAATGGGTATTGATGTCAAACTAATAGATGAATGTATAACCTTAAATGTTTGTTTAACGTGTTTAACGCCACTTTCAACAATATTTCAGTTATATTATGGCGGTCAGTTTTATTGGTGGAGGAAACCAGGGGACCAGGAGAAAACTACCGACCTGCCGCAAGTCACTGACAAACTTTATCACATAATGTTGTACACTTCGCCCTGGTCGAGATTCGAACTATCAACATCAGTGTGATAGGCACTGATTGCACAGGCAGTTGTAAATCCAATTACATGTACCATACGATCACGGCCACGACGGCCCCTAGAACCTGAAAACAAACAAAAATGTTAAAACTCCAAATAAAAAATAAAGTTATTTATTTAAATACTATGAACATCTTGTAAATAATAAAATTAATAACATAACTGAAAATATTAAGATATTTATATATAAATTCTTATATAAAAGCAAAAGATAATAATTAGTATCTATGATCATCTATATAGGGTCAATTAGTATCTATGATCATCTATATAGGGTATTATCTATGATCATCTATATAGGGTCAATACATGCAAGTTGTTGTTAGCATAAGATTGTATGAATATTGACACGAACAAGTTAAAATAAGGAAAAAGAGATGAAATAAAAAAGAAACAATGAAATTTTATTGAAAATAAATTTGTAAACAGAAAGTTAGAAAAAAACTTGGGGGTGGTAAGTCCGTGCCACGAGCGCCTGTGTTGTCTAGATGACGAATCTCATTTCTTTTTTAACTGATACAGGGGGACCAACCGGTTAATCGCGAAAAGCCGTTCGTGTACGATTGTTAATCGGGTTTTTTGATTCGTGAACGATTCGGTTACTAGTTCGTGTACGATTATTTTGAGGTTCCGGACATGATTCCTTGACGGTAAGCCTCAATTATTACTAATTAAGGAAACAATTATTAATGATCTCTTCGCAGTTCCCTTCTTTTATTGTATATCTTTGATGGTGTATGCTCCAAAACTTTCGTTGATATAAACCTTGCATGAAATGTGGTCAGAAAGTCTAAAAAGCATTGCATCAAAATGTCACAAGAACTATAATATTCCTATATTCACACATTTACACTTTTTTATGACTGAAACATCACTTTAATGGAAACATTCTTCTATATTGGAGTGGTTAAAAGACTTTTTTCACAAAAAATGCAAAATATGACGGGAAAATTATATTTTTGTTCGTGAACGATTACTCAATATAAAATACTTGCATTTTTCTTAGCAATTTAAATGAATTATTTTCTAATGTTGCTTTTTATAAGTGTGTCTCATGAAATATGAACGCGGCAAGATATAATTTGCGGTGTTTTGCGTCATCGAAAACCTATTTCTAAGTAATTTCTAATAGACATTCATGAATATATTTTTATATACTATTCTTTGTAAGAATCAGGCAACACCAATTGTAAGTACACATCCATTTTAAGAAAATACTATGTTGAGTACTGAAACACATTCGACCCCAAACTAGAACTGTAAGCCAAAGGCTAACTAATACCCACCCACACACAGAAAATTCCACGAAAAGGTCAATAACTCCTGCAATACTGGAACAATCATAATAAAGTACGGGAAAATTTTCGCCAAAATGTCTTGCCTATAAAACCAGTCAAAAATTCAAATGTAATTTAAACAAAAAAGTTATGACTGAAACATATTCAGGAGCCCTTACATGTATGTATACGATGATATGGCTCAAAATGCCTTTTGTAGATATTAAAACACGCAAATATTTGGTTCCATTATGCAGTAAAAAGTACCTGAAAACTTTCTCGCCATAATGTTCAATCTACAACTACTAAAAAATTATTAGTTTTATTTGGGACCCCAAAAAAATAACAATTCAAATTTTGAACCCCCCCCCCCCCCCAAAAAAAAGTCCGAGCCTATGTACGAAAGAAATTTTAGAGTACCCCCTTCTTCCCCCATCGGGTTAAAATTAAACGTCCCTACAATTTTTTCTTCACCCTTTTCTCAGCTTCTATACAGCAGAATGGTTTGATGAATTGTACCGGTATGTAGCTTTGTGATTCCAAAGCAAGTCCATATCTGTGTCCATACCAATTTTTTGAGTCCATCATATTTCGTCAGTCCACCCTATTATGTGTAGAGCACTAACTGTATTCATATCGGCTTCAATGTTAGACAAGGTTCGACATGCGGGGGCATCGGTGTCCCTTTTGGGTACACTCTGTCTTTACTTTTAAGTCCTGACTAGGCCAAGATATTAATTTTTAGCTTTTCGGCGGTTAAGATATTTATTTGAAAAAAGTGACATCCCTCCCCCTTTCAAAATCAAATGGTCGTCCCCAAACTGCAACTTTAGCTGAATATCAATCCAGTATAGTAATTAAAATTCGCTATTAGGATCCTGGTGTGTTTCACTGTGTCGTGCCAAATTTTTTTTGGTTGAATATGCTTTTCCACAAGTGGAACACACAAAAGCCATAGTCTGCAAAAATGTTAATACATCGTACACGACCATATTTTTCAATAACACGTTCGTTCACGAACAAAAAAATTGAAAATATGCAAAAAGGAAACTATATCTTTGCTTAAGTTAAGAATTCTCACGAAAAGTAAGTATAAGATAAAGTAACTTTGAAGTTCAAATTTATTTTCTCTCATAAAATGTAAATTTTATTAGAAAATTTGCGTTTTTTGCTAGAAAATGATAACTCTGAAAACAAAAAATAGAGTGACATCTACGTTTCTGACCAAATTATTGAAAAATGAAAGTCTGTTGTGAAGTTTACTCTTTCGAATTAAATTTATTAATTATTCATTTAAGGAACTACGAAGCCTTTTTTTGCTTTATGCTTATATTTACAAAAGAATATTGAAATTTGGTGTCTTACCTTACTTTTAAAAACTGGAAATATCGTACACGAACTAGTAACCGAATCGTTCACGCATCAAAAAACCGATTAACAATCGTACACGAACGACTTTTCTCGATTAACCGGTTAGTCCTCCTGTGATATTAATAAAACAATATATATATCAGAGCAACGTTTTTAAAATATTAAAGAAGCTCACTATACTTTTAATAACTGTAATACAAGTTAAAAATCAAATATAATACTAAATCCATCAATTGATTTGATTTGATTTATTAAGTGTTTAACGCCACTTTCAGCAATATTTCAGCTATATCATGGCGACCAGTTTTAGTGGAGGAAGAAGCCGGAATACCCGGAGAGAACCACCGACCATGGGCAAGCAACTGGTAAACTTTATCACTTGCAGCAGCGAGTCGAGTGCACCATTTATTGTAATTTACAAAGCCGGGCGCGAACCCACGCCGTGTTGGTGATAGGCTTGTATGAGTTGCTAGGTAATCCAACTACCTAACTCATTGAGCCACCCGAGCCCTTCTAAATGCATCAACACCTGAAGATATAAAAAAGTGGTTCATTTTATTCAGGGTTATAATTAGGGTTATGGTGTTTAACACCACTTTCTACAATATTTTAGAAATATCGTGGAGGTCAGTTTTATTGGTGGAGGAAATACCCTGAGAAAATCACCTACCTGTTGCAAGTTTGAAAGTTGTGTCGAGTACACCTCGCTATAAGCTGTATTCGAACTCACAACTTTAGCGGTGATATCTTTATTCAACAGTCATTAGTATAGCTACAATATTAATCCAATTGGATTTTTGCTTAGAAAATAAAAAATAAATTTTTAAAATATTTGTGTGTTAGACCACGAAAACAATACCAGGTTTGAGTAATTAAGCAGTCCACATAAAACACAATTTTATAACAATTATCAAAATATAGAATGAGGAAAAAACATACAAATAATTATCTTTGAAGTTTTGCTTAGATGCTTTTAATTTGATAAATTAAACATGAAAAATATCTTTTTACGGTTATAAGTTGAAAAATTCTTTTTATGTGGATTGCTGTGAGAAAACGGAAATGTAGTTAAGGGTGCACATCAGGGTATTATGAAAGTTCTCCTACAGACACAATTTTGGTTATATTAAGCTATATTTTGGTGTGTTAGCACAACGAATTGATATCAACATATGTACCAAATTTCATTCCTCTACGGCATTCAGAACATGGTTAGTTTACAGGGTGCTTCTACATCGTGTTCGCTCATTAAAAAAAGGGGGGTGTTCACTTTGACCATTAATTTTGCGAATCATTGCCAGGGGCGGATCCAGGGGGGATGGGGCGCGCCTCTCCTAAAATTGGAAAAAAATATGATTTTTTGGCGTAAAATCGTGATTTTTCACACGATATACCCCACAAATTTTCGCGCCTCCCTCTGCTCGGCGCAATTTTTTTAAGTGCGCCCCCTAACTTGAAATCCTGGGTCCGCCCCTGATTGCCATATTCTTCAGAAGAAAATATATCATATGATAGACAAGATGTTATTCTACATCCTAAGCCCCCTCTACCAGCCAAGCAAACGGAAATCTCTACTAATGGCATGCAGTTAGCGGAGGGTGGTTATGAAACTCTACGTATACGGTCCCTATAACATACGGTAAAAAAGAGGACTCCCATAACATACGTTTAGATAGACAATGGACTAGATCTATAGTAAATATTCACTTACCCGGATAGTTAGAATTTCCCGATAAGAGTTAAGCTTATTTAATTAATACAATGATGAGAAGTTAGAGAAGCTACAGTACTATTTTCTTGAATGGGCCTGTGAAAGATAATTAGTTTTATCTTCATGACTTCAACCACAGTCACTTGAAGTTTCGAAAATAAAAAAAAATAAGAAAACTTCGAAAAATTTTGGTCTAATCCTTGGTTGAAGCACAGTCACTTGAAGTTTCGAAAATAAAAAAAAATAAGAAAACTTCGAAAAATTTTGGTCTAGATGACCAAAATTTTTCGAAGTTTTCTTATTTTTTTTTATTTTCGAAACTTCAAGTGACTGTGCTTCAACCAAGGATTTACAAATCCTTACTTCAACATCATGTTACAAATTAAAATGCGATTTTCTAATATCGTACAGTTTTTGCCTTCCGGTTTCAGTTTTCAATTTGTGGTTACTAATTCGAAATTTTGTTAATACTGTTCTGAGATTAAAATTAGTATCTCAATAATTTTCAAAGATAAAAGGGACAGGGAACGACAAATATATTTTTATTTCCATCTTCTTTACTTCCGGTTACGAGCGACATTCACCCCTGGCAAACTGAAACGGGTAAGCTGGTTAATATCTGAGAAATTTGGCATTCCCAAGTATTAAGAGCAGGTGCGACCTTAGATACGAGCAGTGGATATGCTAGTCATATTGCAACATGACTATTTTTCGCTTCCCAAATTCCTGTTTTAAGATTTTTTTTTAAATGCAGGCATTAAATTAATTAATAAATACAAATATTATTATAAAACACAAACATACATGTAGCACAGAAAGCAAGAGTCCATGCATAGCACAAATTAAAATATAAGTCAAGTAAAGAAAGACGTCTTAATGATGATTTGCTGACCTTACCCACTAATCTCGTTGAGATTAGGATTCCGAAGAAATTTTCTGTCTGTTCTTCATCCTAATCTCGTTTCAAGCCCTATCAAGGGTATTCTGGAAATTCTAAATTTGATCCCCCCGGTGCATTCCGATGGATATTTTGGCATGGACGGATTGTGTCAGATCAAGTGCAAGTAAGATTTCATAAATAGACATATTTTCTAGTTCAAATCTGCAAAAATATTAATATTTCCTTACCTTTTACAGCATATATCCGACAAAATAATCCAAAATCTACTTTAAGCTGACCGCCATTTTACTGAACTCTAGAACTACACCATGTGATCAAAAATCCTGACGTATTTTGGTATAGTCGGTTTCGTAGTTCGAGATGTCGACGTCAAATATTATATTATAATTTAAAAATCCCATATACACGGCTTGAAATTTTTTAATTTTGTCATAAATATTTTATTAAAACCAATCAACAGCCCATAAAGGATATGCTTGCATATACACAATAAATAATTGACATCGACCTTTCATTTAGAAACATGCTGTAGCAAAATTCGTGACGATTTTGATCACACGGTGTAGTTCATGAGTTCAGTAAAATGGCGGTCAGCTTAAAGTGGATTTTGGATTATTTTGTCGGATATACGCTGTAAAAGGTAAGGAAATATCAATATTTTGGCAGATTTGAACTGGAAAATATGTCTATTTATGAAATCTTACCTGCACTTGATCTGACACAATCTCTCCATGCCAAAATATCCATCGGAATGCACCGGGGGGTCAAATTAAAAACTTCCAGAATACCCTTGATATGGCTTGAAACGAGATTAGGATGAAGAACAGACAGAAAATTTCTTCGGAATCCTAATCTCAACGAGATTACCTACCCACAGCATCTTCGCTAGCCAAGGGTTACGACCGCTCTACTCATCTTCACACTTGGCATCGTTAGTCGGATTTTCGTAATTCCCGCATACTGCCACCTGCTGGATTTTGACAGTTACGCCCCTTGTAATGATGTCATTTTCAGCCAATCGACGCGAGGCTTTCATTTCCTTTCGTTTGAATGCCCTGAAAATTGACTCGAGATTAGGCCAAAAAAAAATATATGTGTGTTTACTGTCACATGTCAAAAAAATCTAGGGTCGGTCGGTCGGGATAATTTTTTTTTTTTTTTTAATATCGACAAAGCCGGAAATAGTCGTTCCCGGTTCCGGAATCCGATTCCGGTATTTAATTTTCGAAAATTCCGGTAAAATGACGAATTATGCAGTTTTTTCTACCTTCTTTGCTCTCAATTTCCACAAAAAGCTAGCAGTTGAATAAATAAAACATTGCTGTTGGTTAAACAACAAAAATGGTTATCCGAATTCTGTGTAAAAATGCATAGGGTCGCTAGCAAAAATTAGGGTAGGTCGGGTGACCGTAAGCACACATATTATTTTTTTTGGCCTTATGATATGGCTGATTTTCAAGCGAAGACTTGACGAGGCTCATACTGTTATTCAGTGGTAAGCTAGTGCTTTTATTTCAAACTTACAACATTATTTTATATGTACACGCATTTTTATTTTGTTGACATTTTTCCTACAGATCATGTGCTTTTTGTAAAGCACGTTCTGATTGGTTGCAGCTACCACTAGCTGCATTACATATAAACCGTCACTGTGTGACCTCGAAAATCCGTCTAACGATGCCAAGGGTGAAGATGAGTAGAGCGGATCGTAACCCTTGGCTGGCGAAGATGACCCACAGGGACTTGCTCCCGGCCTTTCGTTATCAATAATTTTAACCCTACTATCAATGTGCGGTACTAAAATATCACAAGGGATGACAACCGCGCGATACCACTTCACTTCAATTCTATAATTTTCATATTTATGCTTAATTCCTACCTTTCGTACGGTTTAGTTGTGTTGAATAATGGTAATTCCAAATAAATATCACAAAAAATCTCCTTAAAGTCCCCCTATGCTAAGTATGTCAGCGATATTAATCCATAAAATCAAAATAGGACAACTCTCATGGACAGAAAACGAAAGTAGGAACCTCGTTTTCGATTCGTCGTTCGGAGTCTCTTGGGACCTTTCTTTTTAGGCAACAGTAATACGTAAAGATCCGAAAATCTTTCACTCGCTCGGTTTTTTAAAATCGATCAAAGAATACTCTGATTTTAGTATATGGTATGGTAAAAGTCCCGAGAGATTCCGAACTACATATCGAAAACAAGGTTCCTAAGGAGATATTTTGTGATATTTAACGAAAGTGGAAAGTGTAGTATTTGGAATAAATTTTATATTAAAGATGTTTATTGAAATAAATTTAATATAAAAATAGTAAATATGTCCTGTGATTTACGTTGCTTGATATTTTGTTAATTCATTGGGAGTTAAAAACGGAAAACAGTTGGTGAAGTGGAATACGCGAATTATTGCCAATTGAGTTTTAAAGTTAAAAATAAAAATGTCACGATGTTGCATAATTCTAAATAATATGCCAAAAAAAAATTACCAGTAATGATGGAAGCAAGTAGAAATAACTTGAATCCTTTGGATTAAAAAAGTTTTTACTGCCAGAGAGCAATGAGGTTGATGACGTTATTAAAACTAGTGAAACTGTTTGTTCTTCAAGTGAGTTCGACCCATTACCGGTCACCGACACTAGTAGTAGTACTGATACACCATGTCCCCAGAAGTTGAACACCTTGTTACGACTGTCAGTGTCATTTCAGAAACAACAAATTCAAATTCTTTATTACCTAACACAGCTTAAAATGACATCCAACAACATGTAAATAGTGCATTTAGTGGCAGGGCCGTCTTAACAGCATTATAGGCCCCCAGACAAAACAGTGCACTGGGACCCATAACTACACAACCACTCACAGGAATAATAAGGTAAATGATCGATAAAATAAAACATATATTTATTGTATTGGTACTTCCAACAAAATCAGTGCTTAAATATTAAAAAACATATTGTACAGTGTAACACAACAAACATAGATTAGCATAGGTCCCACTGGACAACTGCCCAGTATGCCCATGCATTAAGACGGCCCTGGTTAGTGGCGATGTTGGAAATGATTCACAATCTAATTGTTACTCTGATTTGGACAGTTGTGCTCCAGAAGTCAGATGCCAGGGTGTTCAGTTCAATAAAGAATGAACAAAAATAGCCATGGCTATTTGACAGTGTGGTACTGTTTTTAGTAATAGCAAAATTCCTCACTAATGGAAGTTTTAATCTTGTACTGCATTCTATTATTCGCACGATCACCATTCATTCTATCAAACAATTTAATAATTTATTCTAAAAATATTGTTGGGTGCCTAACTTTTATTGTGGGCTCCTAACCCTCTTTATACCAGTAGCCCAGCTGGCCCCTAGCCAAGAAAATAAAGCATATTCCCTGCCGTGTGTTTTTTTACTTTCCCCGGGAAACGGGAAATGGGAATTTTCATGCACTGGGAAAGTCCATGTTACATTGAGAAAGGCACAAATAAATCACCATACAAGTGTATAACATAGAGCAGGCTGATGTGATGCGATGTCCAATCTCTGTTTTTTCTGCATTTCATTTTGTACAAACCTGGCAATACATGGCAACATGGCAATGCTTTACTGGCAATGGTTAAGATGTTGCGCATAGTAACATTAAAAGTAATTTGCAAAGGATCTAAACTGTATCATCAGCTGTTTTCAAAGGCCATGATAAACGTAATTTGGAAAAGGAAGGAAATATGGGGATCCGTTAACAGGTTAACAGCAATTCAAATTCAGCAAAAAAAAAGTTAACAAACAAACAAGAGAATATAAATAACATTAACAGCGTATAAGATATAGGAGATAGCAGTATATGCGTTGCACTTTATTCGTCGCTATCGCTCGGGATAAAGATTTTACAAAAATAATGTTTCCCATGTTAAAGCTGTATACAAGCTATGGCTTCTATGAATTATTTCTTAATAATACTCCATCACAAGGTAAAATGTCCATGTTTTATATTCTCCCAGGATACTTTCAATTAATGAATACATCCTTCACTTCTCTACGGAGATTTAACATTACATGGGTACCATTTTTGTTTCTAATGGGATGCTGTGTTGATAACCTCGCTTTGTTAATGTTGCCATTACATTTTCAATAAAAAATTTCTGTTTATGTTGATCCTAACCTGATTAAAATATGAAAACAATGTTGTTTTGCATCGTGTCAATATTTCACATTTTCTCTCTTTTATGCAACAATTCACATTAAAAAGAATTCCGAGGAATTCTGACCAAATGCAACCAAGTTTCACTTCTGGTATACAGATAAACAATCACCAAAAACTCCATGTTACATCACCTATGACATGCGAATACAACATGTACATTAAAAATAATTCAAATGAAGGACATGTCCCTTTTTGACTTGTTTAAGTTTCACCAAGAATTATCTCTCAGATCAGATGCAGGTTTGATGTAGTCTAATTATATAAGAAGGAGTTTTCATTTCTCACAATTTAATAGAGGACTAATCTTGGTGACCCTGAGTATAGCTATATACAATGGGTAAACAATATGTAGTTTTTGTTTTTATGAATTGCAGAATGAGATCATAGATAACCACATCAAACTATTATGACTTCAAAGACAGTAACACAGTGTGTACCAAGTGTAGAGACAGATGAAGGAGATGGGGCCATTGTCAGAAGGAGTATAGGAAGACCAGAGGTAGGTACTTGGTTTCGTTTGATTTGGCTAGAATTATAACTGAGTATGCTGTTGGAGCCTGGAGGCCAGTCATGGAAATAGTTTGAAAATTGAACTCATTATATGCTTACGAATATTTTGTTGATTCACTTCAGTTTGTATATGACTGCAAATATTTTGCGATCGTATGATAGCATGGGTCTGTCATCGTCTGTCTGTAGAAAGGATGGTGTCTGCGATCGTATGATAGCATGAGCCTGTCATCGTCTGTCTGTAGAAAGGATGGTGTCTGCGATCGTATGATAGCATGGGTCTGTCATCGTCTGTCTGTAGAAAGGATGGTGTCTGCGATCATATGATAGTATGGGTCTGTCATCGGTGTCTGCGATCGTATGATAGCATGGGTCTGTCATCGTCTGTCTGTAGAAAGGATGGTGTCTGCGATCGTATGATAGCATGGGTCTGTCATCGTCTGTAGAAAGGATGGTGTCTGCGATCGTATGATAGCATGGGTCTGTCATCGTCTGTAGAAAGGATGGTGTCTGCGATCATATGATAGCATGGGTCTGTCATCGTCTGTCTGTAGAAAGGATGGTGTCTGCAATCGTATGATAGCATGGGTCTGTCATCGTCAGTCTGTAGAAAGGATGGTGTCTGCGATCGTCTGTCTGTAGAAAGAATGGTGTCTGCGATCGTATGATAGCATGGGTCTGTCATCGTCTGTCTGTAGAAAGGATGGTGTCTGCGATCGTATGATAGCATGGGTCTGTCATCGTCTGTCTGTAGAAAGGATGGTGTCTGTGATACTATATAAGTGGTTATTTTCACGATGGTTTTATTATTGCTATCTTTGTGAGGACAATAAACTAGTAAACTCGTGAACATAAAGACCCAAGGAAATACCCTTTATTTAATGTTGAGAAAAATGTCCAAGTACAGTGGAACCTGTCTAATCTGACACCAAGGGACCAGGGAAATGTGTCAGATTGTGTACATGATGTCAGAACCTGTCTAATCTGACACCAAGGGACCAGGGAAATGTGTCAGATTGTATAGGATGTCAGAACCTGTCTAATCTGACACCAAGGAACCAGGGAAATGTGTCAGATTATACAGGATGTCAGAACCTATCTAATCTGACACCAAGAACCAGGGAAATGTGTCAGATTGTACAGGATGTCAGAACCTGTCTAATCTGACACCAAGGGACCAGGGAAATGTGTCAGATTGTACAGGATCAGAATACTCAGGTTTTATTTGAATAGTTAACAGAAATACTTTGGGACCATAAATTTTTGTCGGATGTCACAGGATGTCGGAAAACTCAGGTGTCGGATTTCACAAATTCCACTGTATATATATAATTAGAAAATGTTTAGAACATTGACCAATTTATTCGATCAATAACAAGGAAGTGCAAGGATTTCTTAACCATGTCTTTGTCACTTTAGAGAAGCTTTAATTCTCCCCTATGCATGGAATGGCTTAATTGTCAACCAGTGTAAATCTCTGGGGATTTACAACTTTTGGCACATTTATCATAAACAATTTGTATTTGCTTACGGAATGAAGAATTATTATTATTATACATGTTAACTGTTTTTCAATTTCCTGTTTTTTTTTTAAATACATCAATGGTTATCAAAAATAAGAAATGTCATCATTTTTTTTAACAGTTAAAACACCTTGATCCCATTCTGATGTTAGACGAATTTAAAGTAAAACCTCCGGCTGGCTTTCCTGACCATCCACATAGAGGATTTGAAACAGTAAGTATAAACTGAAGAACATAGAATTCAATGGTACATGTGTATAACTTATGGTTCAGTAACTCTTGTTTTTATTGGTGGAATTGTTTACCATCACTGTTTAAATTTTCTCTTCATAATATGGTTTGTTTTCTTCTCTAACATTGGGAATACTGTCACAGATGATACACAACAACACATCCCCAGTGTGAAATGCTTTAACATATATGTTGATGCTATTTCAGAAATGTATTGCCAACAATTGACATCCGTCGTCAGTCGTAAACTTTTCAAAAATAGGTTTGCCTGAGTCATGGTTAGGGTGTCTAATTTCAAAATTGCATCTTATGATCCTGCCAATCATCAAACATGGCTCCTATTATGAATATATCATAGGGTTAAAGGTACCTATAGAGTCGATAAAGGTACAGATTTACACCAAATGAACTGAAATTTAAACAGAAGTTCCATTCTAATCAAATGTGTGACATATACTACAGATTTTCCTGAAACATAATAAGTTTTGTAGAATTTTGCTAAAAGTATGCAAATTAAACTGATTTTGAAACCACTCAACCAATTAATTGAATACAAACTACCGGTAGGCTTAGAGGGCAGTGGACGGTCTCCTCTCAAAATCATTTATATCAGACACAGTTCCAACCTCTATCTATGATGGCTGAAATGACTAAAAATAGAAATGTCATTAAAAGTCCAAAACTGCTACAACAGTGAAATTTGTAATTTTGATAATTTTTGCTGAATATGCAACTTTATCAAGAATTGGTTTATCAAGATTAGAAAATCTGTCGGAAACCACAGTGCTAATTTTAAACAAACTAGGCCTTAGTTATTCTTAGGGTTGGCTGATATTACTATAGATAGAACATAGGAAGTAAAACACATATTTCTATAACATATTTCCAGGTTCTTATGTGAAATTTATAGTTTTGTCAATTTTTGTTGAATATGCAAATTAAGCTGGTTTTGACAAAAATATCATTTAAAAATCTTACAATGGGCCAAATTAAACAATACCTTACTGGCATGGTCCTTGACTGGCCCATATAGATCTCGTCCTCTATCCAAGATGGCAACGGTTACGGAAATTTCTTTAAATAGCAAGAATTTCTTTGTGATAAATAATTCTATAATGCATATTATTATATAGTAATAAATATTTTCCTATTAATATCAATGGAAAATAATCGTGCAATATTTCCTTGTATTTGCACGCTAAGTATCGTCATTTTCGGAAAAGTACTGATGCGTTCCGAAATTGGTCTTAAATTTATTGCATCATTTGTCGTTTGGTAAATAAAAATAGCGAAAATTATATATGATATACTGCTCGGGACAATATTCACCAATATTCATGCAGTAACCCTATATTACAGGTTTAAAAAAAAAAATTATTGTTTTGCGGAATATGCAAATTAGGCTGATTACGACAAATAAAAATAAATAAAAACTGTTTTTCTGAAACTGGTCTTCTCTGAAGTTAACTTGACTATTCATAAGGTGATAGTTTACAACAAACTGAAAGTTTGAGTCTTTTGGGCTGATTGAAGATACAACATGGCTACCAGTGTCAGTAATGTAGTCTACTAGTAGAAATTTCAAAAATCTCAGAAAATGTATGGAAGAATATTGTGATATTGTAAGAATATTACTTAGATGGTTCTGTACTAATTTGATTAAAAACTAAAGATGGGAGCCGACATAGAACTTAGTTTAATATAGAACCCTTTTGGAAACATATGCAAACAGGTTCTTCTCAGACACATTAAAGCAAAATCATGTACAGATGTTACTATCTAGTAGACCTCTACCAAACTTGTCATTTTGGTGCAGATCGGAAATCCAATGTAACTAACTGCCACCATAGAAATAATTTATTCTCAGCTACCACTTTATGCATTTAAGCAAATTCTTGCACAATGAAATAATACTATGGTAAGCCTCTACTAAACTTGTGATTTTAATGCTGATCTGAAATCTAAGATGACCATCGCTATCAGATGAGGAATTTGAGAATGTTTTTTGTTTAATTATAGCCCATACATGTACATGTATATAAATATCAGATGAGTGATATAGGCTCTTGAGAGCCTCTGGTTTTTAGTGATTGTATATGTTTAATATTCCCAGGTATCATATGTGCTGAAAGGTACTGGTCAACATGAAGATTTCTGTGGGCACAAAGGAGCACTTAATAGTGGTGATGTTCAGGTAATTTACAACTTTGTTAGCCAAGGATTATGATCATACTATGATGGGTAGTTTTGAGATAATTGTATAAATTGAACTTGAAGCTGAAATCTGCTTATACAAATCTATCTCCTTTATCATTGGTATGCAATATGAGCTGTGGTTGCCTTGATTGTATGGTAGCTAGAATTACATCTACCAATACCAGAGCTCACCACACTTGCAAGAAATAGAGAGACTTGACTTCTCCCTGAGAGAACATGAGGGAAAAGAGAAGGTATGATAGAGAATCTTCCAAGAGCTTTAGAGAGACATGTTTCCTCCAAAATGTGTTGTTTCTTAGCATAATTATCTTTTATATATGAATTTTAGATGTTTCTTTCATGTATAACTTAAAATTGATGTTTTTGTGTGTGTCATACTCATAGTTGTAATGCTTACATTAGTTGACATTCAATGTTTTATGCGTTTTGACACTTGAAATCTGTATTTTTTTAGAATTTAGATTTGGGAATAAAATTTTCACTTGTACATATGTAATCTCGTCAGTAGAAGATTGTCAAGATTCTTTTGTCTCAACAATTTTTTTTGTTTGAATAAACCTTCTTTCTCTTATTGTTTTACACAATCGCAAAATTTTCTTCAAATCACTGAAACAACATGGCTACCATTAGCAATTTTTGTTTCTGATTGGCGGAAATTATAAAAAATCAGAAACTACAAGTTCAAATAATTTTTTAGCTGATCTGATCCAAAGACTCATGTGGATTTTTGCCACCAATTGACGTTCATCATGATAAGCTTGTTCGAAAATCTTCACCTGATACCACTTGGCCAGTTTGAACCAATGTAGGAATAAATCAAGTCTAAATCATCTAATGTGTCTGTTGATTCTACCAATCATTCATCATATTACTGCTGTTGCTATGAATAGAATATAGAAGATATAACACACATACAGAGCCAATAATAAAGCAGCATTTTCCCACCAAATGAGCTGAAATATGAACAGTAGTTTTATTTTAATGAGAAGTATGACATACCGGTATGTTACAGGGTTTTGGATAAAAATATACATAATAGGCTGATTTTGACAAAAATTGATTTTCACATTTTCTCCTTTGAAACCACTCAACCATGTTAAATAAATCCTTTTTGGGTGGTCTTCTTTCAAGATTGTGTATGACAGCCTCGTCCTCCATCCAAGATGGCTGCCATTAGTAAGCATAGATTTTTTTCTTAATTTGACTATTACTGCTTTATTTGCAGTCAAAATCTGTTTTGTACTAGACCAACATGCTTAGTGCTAGCTCACTGAAACAACAGTCCACAAAAAGACATATCACTCCATTTGGACACACCCTGACTGTGCCAACCTGTCTTGCTCCATAGTACTGTATAC
Source organism: Bathymodiolus septemdierum (assembly GCA_963383655.1). Taxonomy (NCBI): domain Eukaryota; kingdom Metazoa; phylum Mollusca; class Bivalvia; order Mytilida; family Modiolidae; genus Bathymodiolus; species Bathymodiolus septemdierum. Next base: position 36,769,649 of record OY726524.1, on the reverse strand, counting down.
TTTAGTGGAGGAGCCTCAGATACCAGTTTTATAGTCTTTGGTATGACTCAACCAGGGATTGAACCCACAATATACCACACACAAAGCGATCACACTAACCAATGCACCACAGAGATGTATTTCTCTAATATGGTTACAATAAAGTACATACCATTTTTTCTCTTATCCATCAAGGTTTAGCTAAATGTTCAACATAAATTCTGTTTATAGTGGATGACTGCTGGTCGTGGGATTGTCCATTGTGAGATGCCCCAGGGAACAGATGAAGCCCACGGTTTACAGTTGTGGGTAAACTTAGCCAAAAAAGACAAAATGATAGACCCTGCATACCAGGAAATGTTAGACAAGGATATTCCTAGGTCAGCTAAAGATGGCATCACAATAAAGGTCATTGCTGGGGAAGCATTTGGTGAAAAGGTTTGTTGTTTAGACATGTTTTATGCATTTACCTTTGAATTGATTGTTTGTTTAATTATTTACAATATTATATTCCTTATAACATTCTCTGTCATGTTATTTAATCAGATTTGACCTAGTTAGTGGTTATAACATTCTCTGTCATGTTATTTAATCAGATTTGACCTAGCTAGTGGTTATAACATTCTCTGTCATGTTATTTAATCAGATTTGACCTAGTTAGTGGTTATAACATTCTCTGTCATGTTATTTAATCAGATTTGACCTAGCTAGTGGTTATAACATTCTCTGTCATGTTATTTAATCAGATTTGACCTAGTTAGTGGTTATAACATTCTCTGTCATGTTATTTAATCAGATTTGACCTAGCTAGTGGTTATAACATTCTCTGTCATGTTATTTAATCAGATTTGACCTAGCTAGTGGTTATAACATTCTCTGTCATGTTATTTAATCAGATTTGACCTAGCTAGTGGTTATGCTTTCCAAGATTGAAAGGAACCAATCCTTGATAATGGTGGTTATGGTGTTTAATGCCACTTTCAACAATATTTCAGTTTTATCGTTGTGGTCAGTTTTATCAGTGGAGGAAACTGGAGTACACAGAGAAAACTACTGATCTGTCTTAACTCACCGACAAAATTTATCACATGTTGTATCGAGTACACCTCACCATGAGCGGGATTAAAACTCAAAACTTTAGTGGTGATTGCATAGATAGTAATGTTGTAAGTCCAATTACCATATGATCACGACCATGATGGCCCCGCCAACCCTTGAAATAGTATAATGAGACAAATGCCCAAATTACAGTGTGTCAAGCAAAATACTGTGTCCACACTCGCTTTTGATAAACCTTTTTTCAACTTTCCCTCCCTCAACATGTAGTGGTCATATTATGATTCACTTGGTGTAGCTCTTCATTAAATCTAATTGTTACAAGGATATATCAAAAAACACTTATTTTTAAGACTGCACATGGTTGTAACAGGACTTTCAATGATTTTTTTTTTTATAGTCGCCAGTCTATACCAGAACACCTACCATGTACCTAGATTTTAAAATGAAGAAAGGATCTTGTGTAAAACAACCAATACCTGCTGGTTGGAACAGTTTTGTATATATTCTATCAGGGTCTGCACAATTTGGTAGGTATAAATAGATCATTTCTGACTATATACAGTGGAACTTGTGCAATCCGTCACCTGCGTTTTCTGACATCCTGTGACATCCGACAAAAATTTATGGTACCAAAGTATTTCTGTTAACTAAAATAAAGCCTGAGTATTCTGACATCCTGTATAATCCGACACATTTCCATGGTCCCTTGGTGTGTTGGATTAGACAGGTTCCACTATAATATATTAACCGTGTAGCTTCTGTGATTTCCTTTGTATTTTTTACCTATATATTTCAACTAGTAATATATTAAAATCTTAAAATAAACACTATTAAAGAGACAGTTGTGAAAATATAGAAGTTAACTTTTTTTTCAACTTATTTAATGAAAACCTATCCAGTAAATTATTGTGTCATCACTACAATATCACATTAATATATGTGATATGCTTCACTTAACTTTCTACTGTCCAGACGCACAGTTATTGATTTAAAAAAAATCTGGCAAATGCTGATGGATGCACGAGAAATTTAAGAGATTCAGCTAGAAAAGGCAACAGAAAAGAAGATTAACTTTAAGGTGCAAAAATTGATGTTTCTGTTATTGGTACGGAAATTAAAAAAAATAACTTTTTAATTTTGCATTCCATTTTAATCCAGTTTGATTAAGAAATAAATCATGGAAGCCAGAATGTGTTGGAAGTTTTAACATGGTTAGGCGGATATTAGTATTTTATCCGGAGCCAGAAGCGAGGGATAAAATTTACTAATATCTGCCAATCCATGTTAAAACTCAAAACACATTCTGGCTTCCATGATTTATTTCGATTCTGATATGTCTAAGAGTACAAATACGGTAGTATACTTTGATTGGAAGACGGTAATTTATATTCACGTTTGCGGAAAATGTTGCACACAATTTATACTGCCAATAGAAAAGTCAGTCACATTCACCGGTGCATGTGCTAATGAGATTATACCGAAAGGATAACTCGCTCGTTTTTTCACAAAGCGAAAGAAGGAGGTTATGTTAGAATGGGTAATAAAAATAATTTTGGTATTCTATTTCTACAAGAGACCTAAATTTCACATATTTGGACGGCATATATAGAATATAATTTTTGAATTTATAAAGATGAGAGCTGCTGGAGGTATGTCAATGAATTTCCTCTATCTCTTATGGTTTCAGGGATGATGAATTTCCTCTATCTCTTATGGTTTCAGGGATGATGAATTTCCTCTATCTCTTATGGTTTCAGGGATGATGAATTTCCTCTATCTCTTATGGTTTCAGGGATGATGAATTTCCTCTATCTCTTATGGTTTCAGGGATGATGAATTTCCTCTATCTCTTATAGTTTCAGGGATGATGAATTTCCTCTATCTCTTCTGGTTTCAGGGATAAACTCGACCGAAAGGGGCCAACAAACTTCATTTCGAGGACTGTACATGTGCATTTCTTTGATTCCCATATCATCAGTAAGCACTAAGATTCAATTCATACAAAATATGACAGAACACAGTAAAATTTATTCTCATTTTATTTATATCACTTTGAAAATTGGTGTTAATTTAACAAACTCAAGATGCCTGTTTAATCCATTTATTATTGTAGGAAACCCAGATAATCCTATCAAAGGAGATTCATATGACACCTTAGTATTAAGTAAAGATGGTGAACATATACAAATTTCTAATGAGGTAGGCATATTTTTATCTATTGATAGGACACTAGCATCATATGTTCAGGGAGTATCATCGGATTTGATTGGTTAATTTTCTACGTAAAATTCTCAATCTACTTAGTTTTACAGTCACATATATCCGTTTACCTAATTCCGCTATGCGTCGTTGAATAACTCAATTTGCGAATGTAAAACAGATGATTTATGTCTGCAAAGCTTAAAATACAATACTGTTTTCTCCTAATTTGCATTTTTGTCAGAGGTTCAAAAATATTTTTTGAAGTGGAAGGTCCTGGATCTTTTAGATTAAATCCTGAAGATTGGCATCATTGCTAGAAAGGTCCTGTTTTTTTTCGGGTTGTTTGAAGCAATTGTTCAGGTTTACATTGTTGTGAGACGCTGTGACCCATTGTTCAGGTTTACATTGTTGTGAGACGCTGTGACCCATTGTTCAGGTTTACATTGTTGTGAGATGTTGTGACCCATTGTTCAGGTTTACATTGTTGTGAGACACTGTGACCCATTGTTCAGGTTTACATTGTTGTGAGATGCTGTGATCCATTGTTCAGGTTTACATTGTTGTGAGACACTGTAACCCATTGTTCAGGTTTACATTGTTGTGAGATGCTGTGACCCATTGTTCAGGTTTACATTGTTATGAGATGCTGTGATCCATTGTTCAGGTTTACATTGTTGTGAGACGCTGTGACCCATTGTTCAGGTTTACATTGTTATGAGATGCTGTGATCCATTGTTCAGGTTTACATTGTTGTGAGACACTGTGACCCATTGTTCAGGTTTACATTGTTGTGAGACGCTGTGACCCATTGTTCAGGTTTACATTGTTGTGAGATGCTGTGACCCATTGTTCAGGTTTACATTGTTGTGAGATGCTGTGACCCATTGTTCAGGTTTACATTGTTGTGAGATGCTGTGACCCATTGTTCAGGTTTACATTGTTGTGAGATGCTGTGACCCATTGTTCAGGTTTACATTGTTGTGAGACACTGTGACCCATTGTTCAGGTTTACATTGTTGTGAGATGCTGTGACCCATTGTTCAGGTTTACATTGTTGTGAGATGCTGTGACCCATTGTTCAGGTTTACATTGTTGTGAGACGCTGTGACCCATTGTTCAGGTTTACATTGTTATGAGATGCTGTGATCCATTGTTCAGGTTTACATTGTTGTGAGACACTGTGACCCATTGTTCAGGTTTACATTGTTGTGAGACGCTGTGACCCATTGTTCAGGTTTACATTGTTGTGAGACGCTGTGACCCATTGTTCAGGTTTACATTGTTATGAGATGCTGTGATCCATTGTTCAGGTTTACATTGTTGTGAGACACTGTAACCCATTGTTCAGGTTTACATTGTTGTGAGACACTGTGACCCATTGTTCAGGTTTACATTGTTGTGAGATACTGTGACCCATTGTTCAGGTTTACATTGTTGTGAGACACTGTAACCCATTGTTCAGGTTTACATTGTTGTGAGACACTGTGACCCATTGTTCAGGTTTACATTGTTGTGAGATGCTGTGACCCATTGTTCAGGTTTACATTGTTGTGAGACGCTGTGACCCATTGTTCAGGTTTACATTGTTGTGAGATGCTGTGACCCATTGTTCAGGTTTACATTGTTGTGAGATGCTGTGACCCATTGTTCAGGTTTACATTGTTATGAGATGCTGTGATCCATTGTTCAGGTTTACATTGTTGTGAGACACTGTAACCCATTGTTCAGGTTTACATTGTTGTGAGACACTGTGACCCATTGTTCAGGTTTACATTGTTGTGAGATACTGTGACCCATTGTTCAGGTTTACATTGTTGTGAGACACTGTAACCCATTGTTCAGGTTTACATTGTTGTGAGACACTGTGACCCATTGTTCAGGTTTACATTGTTGTGAGATGCTGTGACCCATTGTTCAGGTTTACATTGTTGTGAGACGCTGTGACCCATTGTTCAGGTTTACATTGTTGTGAGATGCTGTGACCCATTGTTCAGGTTTACATTGTTGTGAGATGCTGTAACCCATTGTTCAGGTTTACATTGTTGTGAGATGCTGTGACCCATTGTTCAGGTTTACATTGTTGTGAGACACTGTGACCCATTGTTCAGGTTTACATTGTTGTGAGATGCTGTGACCCATTGTTCAGGTTTACATTGTTGTGAGACACTGTGACCCATTGTTCAGGTTTACATTGTTGTGAGATGTTGTGACCCATTGTTCAGGTTTACATTGTTGTGAGACGCTGTGACCCATTGTTCAGGTTTACATTGTTGTGAGACACTGTGACCCATTGTTCAGGTTTACATTGTTGTGAGATGTTGTGACCCATTGTTCAGGTTTACATTGTTGTGAGATGCTGTGACCCATTGTTCAGGTTTACATTGTTGTGAGATGCTGTGACCCATTGTTCAGGTTTACATTGTTGTGAGATGCTGTGACCCATTGTTCAGGTTTACATTGTTGTGAGATGCTGTGACCCATTGTTCAGGTTTACATTGTTATGAGATGCTGTGACCCATTGTTCAGGTTTACATTGTTGTGAGATGCTGTAACCCATTGTTCAGGTTTACATTGTTGTGAGATGCTGTGACCCATTGTTCAGGTTTACATTGTTGTGAGATGCTGTGACCCATTGTTCAGGTTTACATTGTTGTGAGATGCTGTGACCCATGGTTCAGGTTTACATTGTTGTGAGATGCTGTGACCCATTGTTCAGGTTTACATTGTTGTGAGATGCTGTGACCCATTGTTCAGGTTTACATTGTTGTGAGACACTGTGACCCATTGTTCAGGTTTACAATGTTGTGAGATGCTGTGACCCATTGTTCAGGTTTACATTGTTGTGAGATGTTGTAACCCATTGTTCAGGTTTACATTGTTATGAGATGCTGTGATCCATTGTTCAGGTTTACATTGTTGTGAGACACTGTGACCCATTGTTCAGGTTTACATTGTTGTGAGATACTGTAACCCATTGTTCAGGTTTACATTGTTGTGAGATGCTGTGACCCATTGTTCAGGTTTACATTGTTGTGAGATGCTGTGACCCATTGTTCAGGTTTACATTGTTGTGAGATGCTGTGACCCATTGTTCAGGTTTACATTGTTGTGAAATGCTGTGACCCATTGTTCAGGTTTACATTGTTGTGAAATGCTGTGACCCATTGTTCAGGTTTACATTGTTGTGAGATACTGTAACCCATTGTTCAGGTTTACATTGTTGTGAGATGCTGTGACCCATTGTTCAGGTTTACATTGTGAGATGCTGTAACCCATTGTTCAGGTTTACATTGTTGTGAGATGCTGTAACCCATTGTTCAGGTTTACATTGTTGTGAGATGCTGTGACCCATTGTTCAGGTTTACATTGTTGTGAGACACTGTAACCCATTGTTCAGGTTTACATTGTTGTGAGATGCTGTGACCCATTGTTCAGGTTTACATTGTTGTGAGATACTGTGACCCATTGTTCAGGTTTACATTGTTGTGAAATGCTGTGACCCATTGTTCAGGTTTACATTGTTGTGAGATGCTGTGACCCATTGTTCAGGTTTACATTGTTGTGAGACGCTGTGACCCATTGTTCAGGTTTACATTGTTGTGAGACGCTGTGACCCATTGTTCAGGTTTACATTGTTGTGAGATGCTGTGACCCATTGTTCAGGTTTACATTGTTGTGAGATGCTGTGACCCATTGTTCAGGTTTACATTGTTGTGAGATACTGTGACCCATTGTTCAGGTTTACATTGTTGTGAGATGTTGTGACCCATTGTTCAGGTTTACATTGTTGTGAAATGCTGTGACCCATTGTTCAGGTTTACATTGTTGTGAGATGCTGTGACCCATTGTTCAGGTTTACATTGTTGTGAGATGCTGTGACCCATTGTTCAGGTTTACATTGTTGTGAGATGCTGTGACCCATTGTTCAGGTTTACATTGTTGTGAGATGCTGTGACCCATTGTTCAGGTTTACATTGTTGTGAGATGCTGTGACCCATTGTTCAAGTTTACATTGTTGTGAGATGCTGTGACCCATTGTTCAGGTTTACATTGTTGTGAGATGCTGTGACCCATTGTTCAGGTTTACATTGTTGTGAGACACTGTGACCCATTGTTCAGGTTTACATTGTTGTGAGACGCTGTGACCCATTGTTTAGGTTTACATTGTTGTGAGATGCTGTGACCCATTGTTCAGGTTTACATTGTTGTGAAATGCTGTGACCCATTGTTCAGGTTTACATTGTTGTGAGATGCTGTGACCCATTGTTCAGGTTTACATTGTTGTGAAATGCTGTAACCCATTGTTCAGGTTTACATTGTTGTGAAATGCTGTGACCCATTGTTTAGGTTTACATTGTTGTGAGACGCTGTGACCCATTGTTCAGGTTTACATTGTTGTGAGATGCTGTGACCCATTGTTCAGGTTTACATTGTTGTGAGATGCTGTGACCCATTGTTCAGGTTTACATTGTTGTGAGATGCTGTGACCCATTGTTCAGGTTTACATTGTTGTGAGATGCTGTGACCCATTGTTCAGGTTTACATTGTTGTGAGATGCTGTGACCCATTGTTCAGGTTTACATTGTTGTGAAATGCTGTGACCCATTGTTCAGGTTTACATTGTTGTGAGATGCTGTGACCCATTGTTCAGGTTTACATTGTTGTGAGATACTGTGACCCATGGTTCAGGTTTACATTGTTGTGAGATGTTGTGACCCATTGTTCAGGTTTACATTGTTGTGAGATGCTGTGACCCATTGTTTAGGTTTACATTGTTGTGAGATGCTGTAACCCATTGTTCAGGTTTACATTGTTGTGAGATGCTGTGACCCATTGTTCAGGTTTACATTGTTGTGAGACGCTGTGACCCATTGTTCAGGTTTACATTGTTGTGAGATGCTGTGACCCATTGTTCAGGTTTACATTGTTGTGAAATGCTGTGACCCATTGTTCAGGTTTACATTGTTGTGAGATGCTGTGACCCATTGTTCAGGTTTACATTGTTGTGAAATGCTGTGACCCATTGTTCAGGTTTACATTGTTGTGAAATGCTGTGACCCATTGTTTAGGTTTACATTGTTGTGAGACGTTGTGACCCATTGTTCAGGTTTACATTGTTGTGAGATGCTGTGACCCATTGTTCAGGTTTACATTGTTGTGAGACGCTGTGACCCATTGTTCAGGTTTACATTGTTGTGAGATGCTGTGACCCATTGTTCAGGTTTACATTGTTGTGAGACACTGACCCATTGTTCAGGTTTACATTGTTGTGAGACACTGTGACCCATTGTTCAGGTTTACATTGTTGTGAGACACTGTGACCCATTGTTCAGGTTTACATTGTTGTGAGATGCTGTGACCCATTGTTCAGGTTTACATTGTTGTGAGACACTGTGACCCATTGTTCAGGTTTACATTGTTGTGAGATGTTGTGACCCATTGTTCAGGTTTACATTGTTGTGAGACGCTGTGACCCATTGTTCAGGTTTACATTGTTGTGAGACACTGTGACCCATTGTTCAGGTTTACATTGTTGTGAGATGTTGTGACCCATTGTTCAGGTTTACATTGTTGTGAGATGCTGTGACCCATTGTTCAGGTTTACATTGTTGTGAGATGCTGTGACCCATTGTTCAGGTTTACATTGTTGTGAGATGCTGTGACCCATTGTTCAGGTTTACATTGTTGTGAGACGCTGTGACCCATTGTTAAGGTTTACATTGTTGTGAGATGTTGTGACCCATTGTTCAGGTTTACATTGTTGTGAGACACTGTGACCCATTGTTCAGGTTTACATTGTTGTGAGATGTTGTGACCCATTGTTCAGGTTTACATTGTTGTGAGATGCTGTGACCCATTGTTCAGGTTTACATTGTTGTGAGATGTTGTGACCCATTGTTCAGGTTTACATTGTTGTGAGATGCTGTGACCCATTGTTTAGGTTTACATTGTTGTGAGATGCTGTAACCCATTGTTCAGGTTTACATTGTTGTGAGATGCTGTGACCCATTGTTCAGGTTTACATTGTTGTGAGACGCTGTGACCCATTGTTCAGGTTTACATTGTTGTGAGATGCTGTGACCCATTGTTCAGGTTTACATTGTTGTGAAATGCTGTGACCCATTGTTCAGGTTTACATTGTTGTGAGATGCTGTGACCCATTGTTCAGGTTTACATTGTTGTGAAATGCTGTGACCCATTGTTCAGGTTTACATTGTTGTGAAATGCTGTGACCCATTGTTTAGGTTTACATTGTTGTGAGACGTTGTGACCCATTGTTCAGGTTTACATTGTTGTGAGATGCTGTGACCCATTGTTCAGGTTTACATTGTTGTGAGACGCTGTGACCCATTGTTCAGGTTTACATTGTTGTGAGATGCTGTGACCCATTGTTCAGGTTTACATTGTTGTGAGACACTGACCCATTGTTCAGGTTTACATTGTTGTGAGACACTGTGACCCATTGTTCAGGTTTACATTGTTGTGAGACACTGTGACCCATTGTTCAGGTTTACATTGTTGTGAGATGCTGTGACCCATTGTTCAGGTTTACATTGTTGTGAGACACTGTGACCCATTGTTCAGGTTTACATTGTTGTGAGATGTTGTGACCCATTGTTCAGGTTTACATTGTTGTGAGACGCTGTGACCCATTGTTCAGGTTTACATTGTTGTGAGACACTGTGACCCATTGTTCAGGTTTACATTGTTGTGAGATGTTGTGACCCATTGTTCAGGTTTACATTGTTGTGAGATGCTGTGACCCATTGTTCAGGTTTACATTGTTGTGAGATGCTGTGACCCATTGTTCAGGTTTACATTGTTGTGAGATGCTGTGACCCATTGTTCAGGTTTACATTGTTGTGAGACGCTGTGACCCATTGTTAAGGTTTACATTGTTGTGAGATGTTGTGACCCATTGTTCAGGTTTACATTGTTGTGAGACACTGTGACCCATTGTTCAGGTTTACATTGTTGTGAAATGCTGTGACCCATTGTTCAGGTTTACATTGTTGTGAGATACTGTGACCCATTGTTCAGGTTTACATTGTTGTGAGATGCTGTGACCCATTGTTCAGGTTTACATTGTTGTGAGACGCTGTGACCCATTGTTCAGGTTTACATTGTTGTGAGATGTTGTGACCCATTGTTCAGGTTTACATTGTTGTGAGATGCTGTGACCCATTGTTCAGGTTTACATTGTTGTGAGATGCTGTGACCCATGGTTCAGGTTTACATTGTTGTGAGATGCTGTGACCCATTGTTCAGGTTTACATTGTTGTGAGATGCTGTGACCCATTGTTCAGGTTTACATTGTTGTGAGACACTGTGACCCATTGTTCAGGTTTACATTGTTGTGAAATGCTGTAACCCATTGTTCAGGTTTACATTGTTGTGAAATGCTGTGACCCATTGTTCAGGTTTACATTGTTGTGAGATACTGTGACCCATTGTTCAGGTTTACATTGTTGTGAGATGCTGTGACCCATTGTTCAGGTTTACATTGTTGTGAGATGCTGTGACCCATTGTTCAGGTTTACAATGTTGTGAGATGCTGTGACCCATTGTTCAGGTTTACATTGTTGTGAGATGTTGTAACCCATTGTTCAGGTTTACATTGTTGTGAGATACTGTGACCCATTGTTCAGGTTTACATTGTTGTGAGATGCTGTGACCCATTGTTCAGGTTTACATTGTTGTGAGATGCTGTGACCCATTGTTCAGGTTTACATTGTTGTGAGATGCTGTAACCCATTGTTCAGGTTTACATTGTTGTGAGATGCTGTGACCCATTGTTCAGGTTTACATTGTTGTGAGATGCTGTGACCCATTGTTCAGGTTTACATTGTTGTGAGATGCTGTAACCCATTGTTCAGGTTTACATTGTTGTGAGATGTTGTGACCCATTGTTCAGGTTTACATTGTTGTGAGACACTGTAACCCATTGTTCAGGTTTACATTGTTGTGAAATGCTGTGACCCATTGTTCAGGTTTACATTGTTGTGAGATGCTGTGACCCATTGTTTAGGTTTACATTGTTGTGAGATGCTGTGACCCATTGTTCAGGTTTACATTGTTGTGAGACACTGTGACCCATTGTTCAGGTTTACATTGTTGTGAGATGCTGTGACCCATTGTTCAGGTTTACATTGTTGTGAGATACTGTGACCCATTGTTCAGGTTTACATTGTTGTGAGATGCTGTGACCCATTGTTCAGGTTTACATTGTTGTGAGACACTATGACCCATTGTTCAGGTTTACATTGTTGTGAGACACTGTAACCCATTGTTCAGGTTTACATTGTTGTGAAATGCTGTGACCCATTGTTCAGGTTTACATTGTTGTGAAATGCTGTGACCCATTGTTCAGGTTTACATTGTTGTGAGATGCTGTGACCCATTGTTCAGGTTTACATTGTTGTGAAATGCTGTGACCCATTGTTCAGGTTTACATTGTTGTGAAATGCTGTGACCCATTGTTCAGGTTTACATTGTTGTGAGATACTGTGACCCATTGTTCAGGTTTACATTGTTGTGAGATGCTGTGACCCATTGTTCAGGTTTACATTGTGAGATGCTGTAACCCATTGTTCAGGTTTACATTGTTGTGAGATGCTGTAACCCATTGTTCAGGTTTACATTGTTGTGAGATGCTGTGACCCATTGTTCAGGTTTACATTGTTGTGAGATACTGTGACCCATTGTTCAGGTTTACATTGTTGTGAGATGCTGTGACCCATTGTTCAGGTTTACATTGTTGTGAGACACTGTGACCCATTGTTCAGGTTTACATTGTTGTGAGATGCTGTGACCCATTGTTCAGGTTTACATTGTTGTGAGACACTGTGACCCATTGTTCAGGTTTACATTGTTGTGAGATGTTGTGACCCATTGTTCAGGTTTACATTGTTGTGAGACACTGTAACCCATTGTTCAGGTTTACATTGTTGTGAGATGCTGTAACCCATTGTTCAGGTTTACATTGTTGTGAGACACTGTGACCCATTGTTCAGGTTTACATTGTTGTGAGATGTTGTGACCCATTGTTCAGGTTTACATTGTTGTGAGACACTGTGACCCATTGTTCAGGTTTACATTGTTGTGAGATGTTGTGACCCATTGTTCAGGTTTACATTGTTGTGAGACACTGTAACCCATTGTTCAGGTTTACATTGTTGTGAGATGCTGTAACCCATTGTTCAGGTTTACATTGTTGTGAGACACTGTGACCCATTGTTCAGGTTTACATTGTTGTGAGATGTTGTGACCCATTGTTCAGGTTTACATTGTTGTGAGACACTGTGACCCATTGTTCAGGTTTACATTGTTGTGAGATGCTGTGACCCATTGTTCAGTTTTACATTGTTGTGAGACACTGTAACCCATTGTTCAGGTTTACATTGTTGTGAGACACTGTAACCCATTGTTCAGGTTTACATTGTGAGATGCTGTAACCCATTGTTCAGGTTTACATTGTTGTGAGATGCTGTAACCCATTGTTCAGGTTTACATTGTTGTGAGATGTTGTGACCCATTGTTCAGGTTTACATTGTTGTGAGACACTGTAACCCATTGTTCAGGTTTACATTGTTGTGAGACACTGTGACCCATTGTTCAGGTTTACATTGTTGTGAGATGTTGTGACCCATTGTTCAGGTTTACATTGTTGTGAGATACTGTGACCCATTGTTCAGGTTTACATTGTTGTGAGATGCTGTGACCCATTGTTCAGGTTTACATTGTTGTGAGACACTGTAACCCATTGTTCAGGTTTACATTGTTGTGAGATGCTGTAACCCATTGTTCAGGTTTACATTGTTGTGAAATGCTGTGACCCATTGTTCAGGTTTACATTGTTGTGAGATGCTGTGACCCATTGTTCAGGTTTACATTGTTGTGAGATACTGTAACCCATTGTTCAGGTTTACATTGTTGTGAGACACTGTGACCCATTGTTCAGGTTTACATTGTTGTGAGACACTGTGACCCATTGTTCAGGTTTACATTGTTGTGAGATGCTGTGACCCATTGTTCAGGTTTACATTGTTGTGAGATGTTGTGACCCATTGTTCAGGTTTACATTGTTGTGAGATGCTGTGACCCATTGTTCAGGTTTACATTGTTGTGAAATGCTGTGACCCATTGTTCAGGTTTACATTGTTGTGAGATACTGTAACCCATTGTTCAGGTTTACATTGTTGTGAGACACTGTGACCCATTGTTCAGGTTTACATTGTTGTGAAATGCTGTGACCCATTGTTCAGGTTTACATTGTTGTGAGATGTTGTGACCCATTGTTCAGGTTTACATTGTTGTGAAATGCTGTGACCCATTGTTCAGGTTTACATTGTTGTGAGATACTGTAACCCATTGTTCAGGTTTACATTGTTGTGAGACACTGTGACCCATTGTTCAGGTTTACATTGTTGTGAGACACTGTAACCCATTGTTCAGGTTTACATTGTTGTGAGATGCTGTGACCCATTGTTCAGGTTTACATTGTTGTGAGACACTGTAACCCATTGTTCAGGTTTACATTGTTGTGAGATGCTGTGACCCATTGTTCAGGTTTACATTGTTGTGAGACACTGTGACCCATTGTTCAGGTTTACATTGTTGTGAGACACTGTGACCCATTGTTCAGGTTTACATTGTTGTGAGATGTTGTGACCCATTGTTCAGGTTTACATTGTTGTGAGATACTGTGACCCATTGTTCAGGTTTACATTGTTGTGAGATACTGTGACCCATTGTTCAGGTTTACATTGTTGTGAAATGCTGTGACCCATTGTTCAGGTTTACATTGTTGTGAGATGCTGTGACCCATTGTTCAGGTTTACATTGTTGTGAGACACTGTAACCCATTGTTCAGGTTTACATTGTTGTGAGACACTGTAACCCATTGTTCAGGTTTACATTGTGAGATGCTGTAACCCATTGTTCAGGTTTACATTGTTGTGAGATGCTGTAACCCATTGTTCAGGTTTACATTGTTGTGAGATGCTGTGACCCATTGTTCAGGTTTACATTGTTGTGAGATGTTGTGACCCATTGTTCAGGTTTACATTGTTGTGAGACACTGTAACCCATTGTTCAGGTTTACATTGTTGTGAGATGCTGTGACCCATTGTTCAGGTTTACATTGTTGTGAGATACTGTGACCCATTGTTCAGGTTTACATTGTTGTGAAATGCTGTGACCCATTGTTCAGGTTTACATTGTTATGAGATGCTGTGACCCATTGTTCAGGTTTACATTGTTGTGAGACACTGTAACCCATTGTTCAGGTTTACATTGTTGTGAGACACTGTAACCCATTGTTCAGGTTTACATTGTTGTGAGATGCTGTGACCCATTGTTCAGGTTTACATTGTTGTGAGACACTGTGACCCATTGTTCAGGTTTACATTGTTGTGAGACACTGTGACCCATTGTTCAGGTTTACATTGTTGTGAGATGCTGTGACCCATTGTTCAGGTTTACATTGTTGTGAGATGCTGTGACCCATTGTTCAGGTTTACATTGTTGTGAGACGCTGTGACCCATTGTTCAGGTTTACATTGTTGTGAGATACTGTGACCCATTGTTCAGGTTTACATTGTTGTGAGACACTGTGACCCATTGTTCAGGTTTACATTGTTATGAGATGTTGTGACCCATTGTTCAGGTTTACATTGTTGTGAGATGTTGTGACCCATTGTTCAGGTTTACATTGTTGTGAGACGCTGTGACCCATTGTTTAGGTTTACATTGTTGTGAGATGCTGTGACCCATTGTTCAGGTTTACATTGTTGTGAAATGCTGTGACCCATTGTTCAGGTTTACATTGTTGTGAGATGCTGTGACCCATTGTTCAGGTTTACATTGTTGTGAGATGTTGTGACCCATTGTTCAGGTTTACATTGTTGTGAGATGCTGTGACCCATTGTTCAGGTTTACATTGTTGTGAGATGCTGTGACCCATTGTTCAGGTTTACATTGTTGTGAGATACTGTGACCCATTGTTCAGGTTTACATTGTTGTGAGATGTTGTGACCCATTGTTCAGGTTTACATTGTTGTGAGATGCTGTGACCCATTGTTCAGGTTTACATTGTTGTGAAATGCTGTGACCCATTGTTCAGGTTTACATTGTTGTGAGATGCTGTGACCCATTGTTCAGGTTTACATTGTTGTGAGATGTTGTGACCCATTGTTCAGGTTTACATTGTTGTGAAATGCTGTGACCCATTGTTTAGGTTTACATTGTTGTGAGATGCTGTGACCCATTGTTCAGGTTTACATTGTTATGAGATGCTGTGACCCATTGTTCAGGTTTACATTGTTATGAGATGCTGTGACCCATTGTTCAGGTTTACATTGTTGTGAGATGCTGTGACCCATTGTTCAGGTTTACATTGTTGTGAAATGCTGTGACCCATTGTTCAGGTTTACATTGTTGTGAGATGCTGTGACCCATTGTTCAGGTTTACATTGTTGTGAGATGCTGTGACCCATTGTTCAGGTTTACATTGTTGTGAGATGTTGTGACCCATTGTTCAGGTTTACATTGTTGTGAGATGCTGTGACCCATTGTTCAGGTTTACATTGTTGTGAGACACTGTGACCCATTGTTCAGGTTTACATTGTTGTGAGATGCTGTGACCCATTGTTCAGGTTTACATTGTTGTGAGACACTGTGACCCATTGTTCAGGTTTACATTGTTGTGAGATGCTGTGACCCATTGTTCAGGTTTACATTGTTGTGAAATGCTGTGACCCATTGTTCAGGTTTACATTGTTGTGAGATGTTGTGACCCATTGTTCAGGTTTACATTGTTGTGAGATGCTGTGACCCATTGTTCAGGTTTACATTGTTGTGAGATGCTGTGACCCATTGTTCAGGTTTACATTGTTGTGAAATGCTGTGACCCATTGTTCAGGTTTACATTGTTGTGAGATGCTGTGACCCATTGTTCAGGTTTACATTGTTGTGAGATGCTGTGACCCATTGTTCAGGTTTACAATGTTGTGAGATGCTGTGACCCATTGTTCAGGTTTACATTGTTGTGAGATGCTGTGACCCATTGTTCAGGTTTACATTGTTGTGAGATGTTGTGACCCATTGTTCAGGTTTACATTGTTGTGAGATGCTGTGACCCATTGTTCAGGTTTACATTGTTGTGAGATGCTGTGACCCATTGTTCAGGTTTACATTGTTGTGAGATACTGTGACCCATGGTTCAGGTTTACATTGTTGTGAGATGCTGTGACCCATTGTTCAGGTTTACATTGTTGTGAGACACTGACCCATTGTTCAGGTTTACATTGTTGTGAGACACTGTGACCCATTGTTCAGGTTTACATTGTTGTGAGATGCTGTGACCCATTGTTCAGGTTTACATTGTTGTGAGATGCTGTGACCCATTGTTCAGGTTTACATTGTTGTGAGACACTGACCCATTGTTCAGGTTTACATTGTTGTGAGACACTGTGACCCATTGTTCAGGTTTACATTGTTGTGAGATGCTGTGACCCATTGTTCAGGTTTACATTGTTGTGAGATGCTGTGACCCATTGTTCAGGTTTACATTGTTGTGAGATGTTGTGACCCATTGTTCAGGTTTACATTGTTGTGAGATGTTGTGACCCATTGTTCAGGTTTACATTGTTGTGAGACACTGTGACCCATTGTTCAGGTTTACATTGTTGTGAGATGCTGTGACCCATTGTTCAGGTTTACATTGTTGTGAGATGCTGTGACCCATTGTTCAGGTTTACATTGTTGTGAGATGCTGTGACCCATTGTTCAGGTTTACATTGTTGTGAGACACTGTGACCCATTGTTCAGGTTTACATTGTTGTGAGATGTTGTGACCCATTGTTCAGGTTTACATTGTTGTGAGACACTGTGACCCATTGTTCAGGTTTACATTGTTGTGAGATGCTGTGACCCATTGTTCAGGTTTACATTGTTGTGAGATGTTGTGACCCATTGTTCAGGTTTACATTGTTGTGAGACACTGTGACCCATTGTTCAGGTTTACATTGTTGTGAGATGCTGTGACCCATTGTTCAGGTTTACATTGTTGTGAGATACTGTGACCCATTGTTCAGGTTTACATTGTTGTGAGATGCTGTGACCCATTGTTCAGGTTTACATTGTTATGAGATGCTGTGTCCCAATACTGCATCAGATGCAGAGGACATTGAGGCATTCAAAGGAATATATATATGGTGTCTGTAAATTTATTAGGACTAAATGTGTTGCAGGATGGTTTTTCTTTCAATGATTTCAATTACTAGACACTAGATTCACTACCTAATCCATCTATGTATAAAAAAAATTGCAATTTCACTATAACTATTGACAACATTATGAAGGTCACTTACGACTGTATGGTAGTTGGATTTACAACTACATATATAATGTACCTGTACAATCGGTGCCTATCACCACTAACGTTGTAAGTTCGAACAGCATTCATGGCAAAGTATACTCAATACAACATTATGTGATAAATTTTGTCAGTGAGTTGCGACAGGTCAGTGGTTTCCTCCGATTTCCTCCACCAATAAATCTGAGCGCCACAATATAACTGAAAAATTGTTGAATGTGGCGTTATGCACCATAAACCACCAAACCACCACCTATGGCTATGAGTACAGGTATACCAGGATTGACATATTTACAGGCACATGATGATATCTGTTATAAACTGGAATCAACTTGCACAATTTATATTTGTTGCTTTTTCCTCAAAAGTGTCTTACAACAATAGTGGTTCTGTTTGCAATAAACTTGATAACTGTTGGTGACTGTTGCCATTGATTTTCAATTCTTATGAAGATTTTTCTTACTATATATGAAAGGAGCAGATGTATGATTTAATGCATTACATGTTGAAACAGTCTTAAAAGACAATGGCTCTTCAAACAAAAATCAGAAGGTCTGTGGGCACAGCTAATATCCAATGTAAATATCTGAAGTCAACAGCAAAATGTCATGGATCTCAAATCTTCATAATTTTGAACCTGTTTTAATTTTTAAGGGTCATTGTTTTGTAATCACAAGGTTATTATTTGCAGTCTTTTAAGGGTCATTGTTTTGTAATCACAAGGTTATTATTTGCAGTCTTTTAAGAGGCATTGTTTTTTAAAACTAGAAAAAAATAAATAGTTATAAAGTTCCATAATGAAGTCATAAGAAAAATTAACACTTTCTCAAATTTCCAACATTACTGATATAACTGGTAAATAGACGACAGTGACCACATTTAACCTCCCGACTGTCAAAAATAAATCCAATCTATTCCTGATTTGGAAGTAAAATATTTTTGCAGAAAGGAGGGGTATTTTCATACATTATTAAGTAAAATTAGGCAGTACAAGGGTGAGTTAACATAACAAGAAATGTACCAGTGCACTATTTCATTTATGCACTAAAGGAAAAAAAGCAAACCTGTAATTGTATTTGGCACACCATTTTATGTCTTCAAAATGAAATATTTGGTCCAGAAATTTTTAAATGGAAACTTTACCAAAAGGGGCCTAAAAGTGGAAAATTCCAAAATTTGAATTTTTTTATCCAATTTTAAATCATTAATTTGTAAAATGCTCGTCTTTATGAGTTTCCTTTGAATCAATACAGAAAATGATCTATTTTGTTTTGTTTCTTTTTATATCTTTTGATATCCCAAATTAACACCACTGGATATTTTTTGCAAAGGACTCTGACAATATGAATCAAAGACTCTTTCCTCAGAAATTGCAAATTTGCATGAATCCAAACACCACATGCATAACCTGGTGAGCAGGAAGTTCAATGAAAATATGATACAGTGAAAGTCTTATGAAACAATTCTAGGGCCCGGGTGGCTCAATGAGTTATGTAGTTGGATTACCTAACAACTCATACAAGCCTATCACCACTACGGCGTGGGTTCGAGCCCGGCTTTGTAGATTACAAAAAGGATGCACTCGACTCGCAGCCGCAAGTGATAAAGTTTACCAGTTGCTTGCCCATGGTCGGTGGTTCTCTCCGGGTACTACAACTTCTTCCACCACTAAAAGTGGTCGCCATGATATAGGTGAAATATTGCTGAAAGTGGTGTTAAGCACAAAAAAATCAAATCATCATGTAACAATTCTCCTTTGAACAGATAAGTTGTTCTGCTGTATTAGAATTCATGTCACAACTGTTTATTACATACCAGGTTGGTTTGGTTTATGGTGTTTAATGCTATTTTCAACAATATTTCAGTTATATCGTGGTGGTCTGTTTTATTTGTGGAATAAAACCTGGAGTACCCAGAGAAAACCGCCGACCTGTCGGAAGTCACTGACAAACTTTATCACAAAATGTTATATCGAGTACACCTTGCCATGAATGGGATTCGAACTCACAATGTTAGTGGTGATAGGCACAGATTACATAGGTAGTTTTAAATCTATTACATACCAATACAATAAATAAGCCTTGTATTATATGAGTCCATTACTGTTGTAGGAATCAGATATGTGCCATTTTGTATTGATAGGAGGACAGCCTTTGAATGAACCTATTGCTCAGTATGGTATGTATTTCGTTGCATAAATTAATAAAATATAATTAGCAAAGCTATTGAAAATGAAAGATATACGGTCAGCATAATCGCCCCAAATTTGTATTGTTTGCATGAGACCATTAAAACTTTGATCATGGGTCAGTTTAACAAAACTTGGCTAGAAGTGTATATTGAATCTCAAACTTGCAAACAAAATTGTAAGTATATGATGGTTATTTCAACATTATGACATGTAAATGTATTGGCTCATAATAAATTTTCATACTTCATGAACTTGGTGTATAGACATAGGTAATTTTTGAGTACATTATAAACCAGGTGAGAGATACAGGTTTCTTGGAAAGTCTAGTTTAAAGTCACATTAAAATTAGCCAATTAGTTACCAAAGAGTATAGGAATAATGTTTTGTAAGCAATATTTAAAAAAGAAATTGTTCATAGAAAAGTCGGAAGAAATTTAAATGAATAAATGATTCTGCTTATGTCATAATTAAGAAATATCTGCCAACCCATGTTAAAACTCAAAACACATTAAAGCTTCCATGATTTATTTTGATTCTGATATTTCTAAGAGTACAAATACGGTAGTATACTTTGGTTGGTAGACGGTAATTTATATTTACGTTTGCAGAAAATGTCGCACACAATTTATGCAGCCAAATTTGAGCAGATGATAATTCATCAACGTGCACATTTACGACGGAAAAGTCAGTCACATTCACCAGCACATGTGCGAATGAGATTATACCATCGATAAATCGCTCGTTTGTCTACAAAGCGGAAGAAGGGCGTCATGTTAGAATTGAGAAATAATTAATGGAAGGCAGAGTTTGTATCCAGTTTTAACATGGGTAACATTATTTTCGTAAAATTCAGCGAAAATAATGTTACCCATGTTAAACCGTGATACAAACTGGCTTCCATGAATTATTTCGATTCTAGTATGAAAAATCTAACTTATTTGTGGAAGTCAGTATGGAAATGCATTTCATAACAAAATCCACTAACCTTCTTTTCTTTTATGTATAACTATACTGTGATGCAATTAAGTTACTGATATTTTCCAATTTGATGGCATTTTGAATTTAGCAACTTAAACAAGTAAAATGCTCACAAAATCGTAAAATAAATTAGTAATCAGCTTGAGTTAATGTCATCAGCTTTCCTTGTTAACTATGTCACCGGAAGATGTTAAATTTCAAACGTCAAAGTCGATAAATGGTTGCCTTAAGTATTTAATCGGGAAAAAATTACAGGTAAAAAACAATACGGACATTTTTATGTTTATATGCACCACGGTCCGGTATGAAATACATGAATTCACTAAGTAATGATGTTTGTAATTTGTTTGTCAACACACATGTGCGAATTAAAATATATCGTGAGTTTTATCATTGTATTATTTATATAGCCAATGAAGGACGTCATGTTAGAATTTTGCTTTTAAATCATTTTTATTTGCTTTGTCACCACCATATAGCTTAACACCACAACCCTATCCCCCCAATTGTGTTGTAAATAAGCAAAAATAGTATTAAATAGATATTAACATTACATATATCTCTGTTCTTATGTTTTAGGTCCCTTTGTTATGAATACAGAAGAAGAAATTAAGCAAGCCTTATTAGATTATGAACTTGGACAAAATGGATTTGAGAATGCCAAGACATGGAAATCAGAATATTTGAAGAATGGATAATATCTAACAGCCAATCAGCTTTATCTGTGATAAACACTAACCATTTTTGTTTATATTTTATTTATAAGATGCACCTGTGTTCAGTGTTGAGGTTTTAATATGTTTACTAGGAGGATTATTAATTGCACGCCATCTTTCATCGCTTCCACTATATACAAATGTAGCATTTAGGGATCACTCTATCCGTCATTGTCTGTGCAACAGAATGATAACCATATATGTGCTACTTTTAACCTACTTCATCTTTTTAATTATTTCAGATGGCTGAAAAATTCAATTTTACTTTGTTTTTCATTATTTAAAAAAGGAGATTTACAGCCTTTTAAATGAAAAAAAAAATCTAGTATTTTTGCTGTATAGAATACTCCCTCCCCCATCCCACCCATAATCGGCCCAAGTACATTGTTCCTGGAAATAGCTGTTTGTACTAAGCACTCCCTATTTTTCTAAAATGCTACGCCTTGGGTGTATTTAGTAGAATTCAGGTTGTAATCAGAATATATTCTATTCTAATAGCCAAATCATTAGAATATGTAATTTGTGATGAAATTTTCCCACCAAAATTAGTATGTGAAAGTGAAATAATCAGCCTTTTTCTCCCTATTTTAAGGATTAAAAGATAAGGTTAAACATTTCATGGAAAAATCCTCTTAAACTGATATCATTAAAATGCTCAAGGTTTTTGATTGACATCATTTTTGTTTTGATTGGTAGACATGTTTTTCAATAGACAGTCAGCATTTCTATTGGTACCAACTATGCTCCCCTTCTTGCCGACTTGTTCCTTTATTCGTATGAGGCCATCTTCATACAGGGGCTTTTCAAGAAAAATGAAAAGAAGCTAGCCTGATCCTTGAATTTCATGTTCCACTTAACAGATGATGTCCTTTTGCTAAAATAATTCTAACTTTGGTGAATTTGTTCATCACATCTATCCCATTGAGCTTGAAATAAAGGGTACCACAGACACAGCTTGGTCTGCTTCATATCTTGACCTACCCCTCGAAATTGACAGTGAGGGCTGGTTAAGAACGAAACTTTACGACAAAAGAGATGATTACAATTTTGAATTGAGACTTTCTCCGTAAATCAGATATTGTGAAAAATATACAATCAAATCGTGGTGTATGCAAATGGAAGGGACCAATGATCATGTATCAACTAGTCAAGTATTCAAGTTCACTCTGTTAAATAAATATATAACATCTACTACAAACATAATGTTAATTTCATGTACATGTGTAATTTGATGATAACAAGGTTTGACTATAACACAAAAGTTAGTGTATTGGCAGGCATGTTGTATCGCTGTGTTATCTACAAGACATATAATAATATTGTCATTTTTAATATGGTAATGCCATTAATCTATAAATAATTGTAGTGATTTTATATTAAAAAAAGGAAGATAAAACTGTGTTCAAATTATGAAATATTAGATCATACTGCTATACGTGAGTCATATTTCTACATACTATGGAAATGATTGTTGAAATTTTATATAGGATCTTTTGGCAGTCAAATAGCTAGTATTTTGTATACATTTATTAACATTATTTATTGCATTTAAGTTTTGTAGCAGGTATTCTAATAGGGTATAGTGCAGTCACATGGGGTGTTTTATTCTATGGTATAATGATAAGCAGTCTGTTTCACCAGGCTGTTTAACATAATTTGGATCAGCGGGGGCTGTATACACATGTATCTAAATGACAAATGTAAAAGAAACATTATGAACACAGGTATTTAGGTCATCTAGCCAAAGGAAGAATGGATTATGTACATTATATATAATGTATTCTATTAAGACAGAAGATATTTTTTATCTGACTTCTCACATAAAATACCATTTCATAGTGGGACAATATTATGAATATTTTCACTCTTTTTATGATTTATGACTCACTCTGCTAGAACAAAGATTACACCCTGTTATTATAAATTTTAATATGTACTTGTAAATATTTTCATTGAAATTTGAATTTATTTTGATCTGGAAATGTTTTGTTTGTTATATACACACACACACTACAATATAGCTGAAATACTGCCAAAATTGGCATTAAACACCAAACAGTCAATCAATTAATGTTATACACACACTGTATACAGTGATGAGAATATATTTACAAGTGTTGTGGCAATACATTTTTTGTGTGCATATGTGAAAAATGTTGTACAACAGTTTCACAAGATGACTTGACTATAAATATATATATTATTCTTTTATCACAATTCTTTTCGGGCTGGAATAAAGTCAATCAATCAATCAATCAATCAATGTAAATCTGCTCACTTGATGTTAAGCAACAATCAATCAATTAATCAGTCTATATCTGCACTTGATATTACACAACAAATCAATCAATCAGTCTAAATTTACTCAATTGATATTAAACAACAAATCGATCAATCATGTCTAAGTCTGCACTTGATATTACACAACAAATCAATCAATCAATCAGTCTAAGTCTGCACTTGATATTACACAACAAATCAATCAATCAATCAGTCTAAATTTACTCAATTGATATTAAACAACAAATCAATCAATCATGTCTAAGTCTGCACTTGATATTACACAACAAATCAATCAATCAATCAGTCTAAGTCTGTATTTGATATTACACAACAAATCAATCAATCAGTCTAAATCTGCCCACTTGATAATAAACAACAAATCGATCAATCAGTCTGAATCTGCTCACTTGATATTAAACAACAAATCAATCAATCAGTCTAAATCTGCTCACTTGATATTAAGCAACAAATCAATCAATCAGTCTGAATCTGCTCACTTGATATTAAACAACAAATCGATCAATCAGTCTAAATTGCATAAGTTCAAATAATACATCATTATATGTTCAAGATTTTTTATGTCAGATTCACATAACTCTGTTAGATCACCCGACTCTATGGTGGTACTTAGAGAATAAATCTTATATAATAAGTGAAATTATCTTTTTCTTTGTATAATCCAAAAAGAAGGTCCATACTTTTCCTGTACAAAACAAAGTTGAAAAAGTAAAATTTTCAATAAATCTTTTTTTGTAAGGCAATATGAATGTAAAATATACTTTGATTAGAATGAGCCTGATGGTGAGTTATGGCCTTTAGTGTGAGGGGCCTTATAAGAGAGTTATGGCCTTTAGTGTGAGGGGCCTTATAAGAAGGGGACAACTGTATATGACTTTCATTGTAGTATACTTTTGTTATTCATCAAGTTGTTACTGGTTAGTGATGGCATAATATGTGGAAAACCTACTATATGTGTTTATATATTACTGTAATCAACACATGCTTTTTCTTTGGTCAATGATGTTTATGTTATGTATTCCTTAGAAATATTATTACAGTTCAGCCATGTTTAATTGTTTTTTTTAAATGATTTTACCCATACAAATCACTGTAATTTTGATATAACCAGTAAGTTTCTGTCTTAGAAAGTTTCATATAAATTGTAGAAAATTAATGTTCTAGAAAACCGAAGGGGCAATGGAAAATCCAGAGACACAGGCAACATTGGGCATAAGACATAGATCGAAGACAAACAAAATCAGAGGGTCTCAACTGCATGTAATCGCTCGCCTGATTCATATAGTTATAGGCAATGAACAACAAAAAATCTGAAACTCCTTGTATTTTACTGCCAATTTTCTGTTTAAATTTGAGTTCATTTGAACTTATAATAAAGCAGCAATAGGCAATTAAAGAAATTTCTATTTTTAGTAACAGCAGCCATCTTGAATGGCAGTCAAGGCTGTTGGACACAATTTCACTACAGACTAGGATGAGGCAGTTCAGTATATGTTGAGAAAAATCCTGACTTTTCAGACAATGTTAAGAATGTTCACTCTGTTCAGAATTTTCAGTAATGTTCAGAATCTGTTCAGAATCTTCAGAATTTTCAGTAATGTTCAGAATCTGCTCAGAGTTTTCAGTAATGTTCAGGATATGTTCAGAATTTTCAGTAATGTTCAGAATCTGTTCAGAATTTTCAGTAATGTTCAGTAATGTTCAGCAATGTTCAGTAATGTTCAGCAATGTTCAGTAATGTTCAGACCCTGTTCAGAATATCTAGCACAAAAACTGGTCTGTTCAGAATCTCTTGACTTTATAGTGTTTTGAAAGGGGGCCACATAAGGACCATCCCAGCCAAATTTGGTTTAATATGGTTCAGCAGTTTCAGAGGAGAAGATTAAAATGTGATCTTTTATCAAAATATGTCTATTTTTGCTTAATCAATATAAATCGGCTAAGAGAAAAATTGGACTTTGGATACCTAAGAAAAGTAATTCATCTGGAAGGACTTTAAATGAAATGATTGAATTGAATTATGGGTCACTTTTCATCAATATTAGTTTTATTGATGGTGGGTGCCAGAGTATACAGAATAAGTCACTGACATTTACGAGTTTCTTGACAAAATTAAGTGCATATAGTAGAATAGAGTACACCTTGTCAAGGTTGGTAGTAGAAATTCCAAACCTTTTCTAAGATGAAAAAAGAAACAATTGCTAAATTATCTCCCTTCAACAAGGGAGATCAGATAATGAAATAGTTTCCCATTGTCCATTAGAGAATCTTAAAGATTAGTATGCACAAAGTTCCATGATATCTTTGTTGACATAAATGGTGAAATGAAATATGCATCATGGACGTTTTTAAGTATATGGAACACTAAAATGTGATTTTTTTATAGACATTCCCTTGATAAATCCTGATGGCTGAACGTGGATAAAGAGCAAAAGTATTGAAGATTTATTAAATTGTATTCTTGTTTCTATTTCCTAACTGGTTTCACATTGTCTCCCCCTTTTATTGTATCAGTATTCTTTATTAACCAGAGATAAGGAAAATACTTCATTCACAAAATAAATGGTTCAGACTTTTTTAGCTCACCTTGCCAAAGGCAATGTGAGCTTTTGCCATCACTTGGCGTCCGTCGTCCGTTAACTTTTCACATTTTAATCTTCTCTGAAACCGCTTGGCCAAATGAACCGAAACTTGGTAGGAAGCATCTATGGAAGGTCCTCTGTAAAACTTGTTCATTTCATCCTGATCCGTTAACAAACATGGCCGCCACAGACAATTCTTGTTTCTGATAGGTTGATTTCTAAAAAATCTTCTCCTCTGAAACCGCTTAGCCAAATAAACCGAAACTTGGTAGGTATCATCTATGGAAGATCCTCTATAAAGATTGCTCAATTTGTCCCGATCCATTAACAAACATGGCCGCCACAGGTGATTCTTGTTTCTGATTGGCTGATTTTTAAAATTCTTCTCCTCTGAAACTGTTTGGCCAAATGAACCGAAACTTGGTGGGAAGCATCTATGGCCAGTCCTCTGTGAAGATTGCTAATTTTGTCCCGATCCATTAACAAACATGGCCGCCACAGGCAATTCATGTTTCTGATTGGTCGATTTCTAAAAATCTTCTCCTCTGAAACCGCTTTGCTAAAATGAACCGAAACTTGGTAGGAAGCATCTTTGGAAGGTCCTCTATATAGATTGCTCATTTCGTCCCCATCCATTAAGAAACATGGCCACCACAGGCAGTTCTTGTTTCTGATTGGTCGATTTCTAAAAATCTTCTTCTCTGAAACTGCTTAGCCAAATGAACCGAAACTTTGTAGGAAACATATATGGAAGGTACTCTATAGGGTTTGCTCATTTCGTTTTGATCCATAGACAAACATGGCTGCCATAGACAATGCTTTTTTCTGATTGGTCGATTTCTAAAAATCTTCTCTGAAACTGCTTAGCCAAATGAACCGAAACTTTGTAGGAAACATATATGGAAGGTACTCTATAAAGGTTGCTAATTTTGTCCTGATCTGTTAACAAACATGGCTGCCATAGGCAATTCTTGTTTCTGGTTGATCGATTTCTAAAAATCTTCTTCTTTGAAACTGCTTAGCCAAATGAACCGAAATTTGGTGGGAAGCACCTATGGAAGGTTCTGTATTAAGTTTCCTCAAAGCAGAATGAAAGGTGAGCGACACAGGCTCGGCCCAATGAGCCTCTAGTTTAAATTTTCTATTTGTATTGTGTATATAGCTGTGTTCCCACGATGTTCCATGAATACCACCAAGACCTTCAGAAAAACAAGTTATGTATGATATATCTAGTCGTGTCACTTTTTTGTGCCAAATTTTGTTTCATTTTATTTTTTTAATATGAGTTGCATTTAATGTTAAATATTTGTTAATTATGATGCCTCTTTTACAACAAACCTTATTTGTAAGAATATTCAAATCTTCAGTGCATTATTTTTTTACAATGACTATTAGTGTCTGAATGATGTGTTTTTTGTAACCATAATTTGTGCTACATGACTAAAAGTTTATGACAATAAATTTTATGCAGCAATCATTGTTTTTTTTCTCTCCCATATTGTATTTGTCTTTGTCATAATATTTCATTCGTTTGACCAAATGTTTCTATGTTTTGGATCCCTCCCCCTGTGTTTCTGCTAACCCTACCAACCCTAATTTTTGGCACCTACCCTAAAGTTTGTATTGCCATTTCTGGAGAATCACTCTTTGTCCAGTATCACCTGGGTAAAAAAAAAATGCCTGCCTACCTACCTTTAATCAAGAATGCTGGCAAAAACACAGGTTTACCCTGATTGAGGATACACAAGCAATTCTTAGTTTAAAGTTTGAAGGAGAGACATCAAATGACCAAAAGATAAAAGTACAAACGATCTACAAAACACTACACAAAATATTAAAGATTGAGCAACATGAATCTCACTAAAAACTGAGGTTGAACTCAGTTGTTCCGGAAAGATAAGCAGTATCTGCTCCACCAGTAAACTAGTAAATGTTTGTTCTTAATGGCCCTCACTGTCAATTTTGAGTTGTAGGTCTAGGTATGAAGCAGACCTAACTGTATCTGTACGTGGTATCCTTTATTTCACTTGTTATTTTGGTGATTTTAACCGAATATGCTAAAATAGTCTTTATTTTCACAACAAATATTTTTTTCTATTTAGCCAATTTAATGTAAACTTGTTAAGGATGGTCCTTATGTAATGTCCTTTCAACATTTTGTCTGATGATCCTGCCAACTGTTCAAAGTGGATAAATAGAAGATGAAAAACACACATACTGAACCAATTATGCCAAATTTTCTGACCAAATGATCTTTAAATTTGAATAGTATTGATATTTTTAGCCGAGTCAATGTTCAGAACATTAACATAAAACTTTAGTAAATACCGGTATCATGAAGGTTCTCAAATCTATTATTTTTTTTTATGGAAAAATACCTTACAACCATTCTTCCTGGATCCAGATGAACAATAGCAATGACATGGAACAATGGGATTCAAAGAAAGATCGTTTTCCAACATTAGTAAACATCCTGGAATACTCTTGGACCTATAAACATTCTGGAATACTCTTGGACCTATTATTTGTTGAAAAAGTATGTTGCAAACATACATTTCGGGAACCAGAAGAACAATAGTTGTGGCATTTGGATTTCAACCAGTGGCGGACTTAAATTTTAGGGACCCTGAAGCTTGAACTGTTACAGGGCCC
Source organism: Bathymodiolus septemdierum (assembly GCA_963383655.1). NCBI lineage: Eukaryota > Metazoa > Mollusca > Bivalvia > Mytilida > Modiolidae > Bathymodiolus > Bathymodiolus septemdierum. The sequence goes on along the minus strand of OY726524.1, from coordinate 36,740,612 downwards.
CTTCCAAAGGGACGTGTTGTCCTTGCAAGGACCTCAAGGCCCAAACAGCGGAGAATGGAGTGGAGTCCTTGAAAATGTGTCATACAGTGAGCCCCTTCAACCAGCAACGAGGTCTGGGTAGATCGCCACAATTTAAAAAAATAACAACTGCATCTCAGATTTTGATTAAAATTTATGCATCTTTGAATAATTCGAAAATCAAAATGTAGGCTATGAATTGATTCTGGCGAGTTCAACGAAGCCATACAGATGGGGTTCATGCGCTTCAAGCCCTCAAGAAAATTTTGAAATTTGACCAGTTACATGAACATTTTGAGGTTAAATGAAATGGGTATTAATTAGACCATATTAAGTATTTCAACCCATTGGCTTTGATCATCGATTCTATCGTGGGGGCCCGGTTGGCTCAATGAGTTAGGTCGTTGGATCTAACAGTTCATACAAGCCTGTCAGGCTATCACCAATACGGCGTGGGTTCGCGCCCAGCTTAGTAAATTACAAAAAGGGTGCATTCGTCTCGCAGCCGCAAGTGATCAAGTTTATCTGTTGCTTGGTCAGGGTCGGTGGTTCTCTCCGGGTACTCAGGGCTTCCTCTACCAATAAAAACTGGTCGCCATGATATGGTTGAAATACTGCTGAAAGTGGAGTTAAAACTCACTCACTCACTCACTCACTCACTCACTCACTCACTCACTCACTCATTCACTCAATCAATTAATTATATCGCTAAAATAGCCTTATTTTTATAACAAACACATAGTCCATGATAAGGAAAAAAATCAACAGGTAATATAAAAAGAGTATATTTGCTTGTCATCATTGACATTTTGGATTAATGTTAATATACTGTCAAGGATAAACGTCCTTGATACTGTATAATGCCTGTGCTTGCAACTAGTTATATTTACCCACGTCACCTACGACAAGAGCTGGATGTATAGTTAGGAACCGCACGCCATGTACATATAGTTTGTGTCATCTGTAACTGCAACATTATTCAAATTTGCGCAATGATATCACACACATTGAAGATGTGCACCTCTTATTTTGGACATATTTGGTCAAAATTTAAAACAAATTATATTTATTAAAAAATCTTAGGGAGAACTGTGAAAATTCACAATAACATAGCCTGCAGTCCCTTTTATTTAACCATTACACCCCTTGAAAAAATACTAGACCAGTGTCTAATGAGATAAAATATAAAGATTGCAGAAATAAGCGTTGATGTTAAGTCGAGTTGCATTCTTTTTAATTCACATTATGAAAAAGAGTGATATATTTCTTCTAGAGAATACGGTAAAATTAATAAAAAAAATTATAAAAAACATTTTTCGAGCACTTCCATCTTGCAACTCCTATACAAATTAATTATTCCACAATTCTCAAAATTTACACTTTGTTATTAAAAAACAAAAGATTTACCCAAAATAAAATATTGATATCATTCGTTACGGAGCAGGTCAACTCGAATAATTCAGCGCCCTCTATCAGCTGTCGTTACATTAATGCAGCGACTAGCGGGAGAGTAATATAACGACTGGATTATTCGGGTTAGGAGCAGGTACGAAAACTGTCCGGAGTTTGTCACCGGTATTTTTCAGGATGTTAATTGCACAAATTGATATCCGTTGTAAATAAAGGAGTAGGCCTGTTTAATGACCTGATTACCGCCATATTGGACATTTTCCGAAAAAGTAATATTTATGGACCGAAGCGGAAAAAAATCAGAATTACCAAAATATGAGGTTTGCAAATATATATAGATGATATTACGTTATGTAGAAATGATTTATCTTTACATTTATATAAATTATATATACGATTATTGATCTGTTAAGCTGTTATCCAAGTGTTGTGTGCAATATTTACATGTAAAATGCCATTTTATATTAACAGCATTTGTTAGTATTACATAATATCAAAATAAGGCACAATTAATAATCTTATTTTATCCGAAATGTACATACGTTAATACTAGTTTTAAACACAATCGAATATGCGTAATTTGTTCAGAATATTGGTAATCAAAGGAATTGGTGTGTGTTCATATTCTGCATCAATTTTGTTTGTTATTTAAATTATCAGCCATATTGTTTGTTTATGTTTACTTTTGACACGCCTACCTTATGTTTATGTAAAGTTTATAGTAAGCACGAGTATATTATTATGTTATTGTTTTTGCTATTAAAAACATAATACAGATGATTATGTACTATTCACACAAAAACACATCACTTTGAATTCCAATATTGTAATCTTTGTTGATAATTATGATATGCAATGTTTTTGCATAAATAAAGTTTGTAGATCTTTGTACAACCAATAGTGATTTACAATAATGTCATGCCACATACTTTTTAGTATTAAAATTTCATGAATAATTTTAGCTTTCCTTCATATTATAGGTTTAAAACAATCCTCTGTGCCTAAATACAAAATGTAGATGAATCGTACAGTTCTGTATATTTTGTGTCAATAGATTTTTTTTATGTTCCTGAGATACAATTATGTTAGACTTAAAACTTTTCTAAACCTTGATATTAAATACTTTAAGAAGAAGGTGAAATCAACAATGTAGTGTGGCATGGCTTTCTTTATACCGGAAGACTGGGAGCTGTGAGAAATGATAGAGCTGCCTATCATGTATAGAGCCCAGACAGGACCTGCAGACAGAATCAACATAAGGTAAGGTAAGAACTACTAAAACTCTGTTAGACAGATGCACCCACTTTTGTCAACACTTTCTGTTGTCGTCATCTGTTTCTATTATCTATTTATCAGAATTTTTTTAATTGGAAGTAAACATGACAAAGTGTTTCAATCTCATAATATTAAGGCATTTCATTTTAAAAATCAAGTTCCATGGTTGCCATATACTTTTTTGTAATTGTAGTATGGTATGGCTTTCTTTATACCTACATTTTTTCATAATCATGTTTGAGAAAAACAACCTTTTGTTCCTGATTTAAAATATGAATGACACAGCATTCCTGCTATTCTAGTGTTATTGAATCCACAGTATACACTCAATAATCTTTGTACAGTCCATTTGTTTTGTATCGCAGTATGGTTTTATCCTTTAGAAGTCCTCCAAGAAGGTGGTGATATCACATGAAGTTTTTCATAGGATTATATAACAGAATGATAATTATTTTCTCTGGAACCTCTAAACTATTTTTTATATAATAATTTTGTTTGTTGATTTATGATTGTTTGTCATGTACATGTACAAAATGTTGCATCATTTTTTATGAATGGACAATTCAGGATCACATTAAGTAGTTTAAAAAAATATCATAAGGGCAACAATGTTAAAAAAAATTCCTCATTAATTACTCAATCAGTTTATTAAATAAAAAATGTTTGTTATTAGTCCCTTACACGTTTTTCATATAATACTTTGTTGTGTGTAAAGTATAAATTAATTTATTGCTAACAAAAGTTAAATGTTTCAAATAGGACACGACATACATTGTATGGATAAAAAATACATATTCTCAGAAACCACTGAAAAATTTGAAAGACACTAGATGGAATGTACATTTGTACCTTGGATGGTCTTTAGTAATATATGGAAACAATTACTTACATTTCATAAAAGAAGCAATTACATGCATTTCATGCAAGACTCTTCTATAATAAACCATTAGATATAAAATTTAGTGCGATTTACATGTTTCTTAACTAACCCTCCTTCGAAAGCTCAAAGTAAAAATGTTGGAAAACGAAATAATTTGAAAGTGTGTAGGCACAAGAAAACCAAAGGACCTAAACAGGATAGTCGCTATGTATACACATACAGTAATTGTTTGGATATATATTATTTTATATACACTCCATAATTATCATACAGAACAATATGTGAAAGTTAATTAATATTATTTAACAGATGAAATAATATATGAGTGGTACTTTTTTAATTGTTTTTCCTGTTTTTTTTTTTATTACAAAGTCCGATGTGTTCTAGTGGTTAGGATTTCTGGTTTTCACCCAGACGGCCCGGGTTCGAATCCCGGCATCGGAGCCAAACTTGTCATGGATGGTCCTTGGGAAGAGGAGAATAAGATTTGTTACATTGATCCTCCTTGTGAAGGGTATATTGTGGGTCATAAAATTAAGTAAATATTAAAAAACAAAATCTTCTCAAAAACCTCCAATAGAAATGTTACAATGTATATTTAGATTCGTACAAAGAATATAGTACTTTTTATTTTGGCCATTGCGTGTCTGTTCTTCTTTGATATACGGTTTCTGATTGCCCCTTTGGTATCTTCACACTCTTCTCACAGGGACTATGTGGTCTGAGATCTGGGTGTCCAAACTTGAACATAGTGAAAACAAATTTGATTAAAGAACCAGTAATTGTGATACAAGTATAAATTGCATAGATCATCATATTTCCCATCCGTTAACAAACATGGCCACCACAGATTCTTGTTTCTGATTGGTTGATTTATAAAAAATCTTCTTCTCTAAAACTGCTTTGCCAAATGAACCGAAACTTGGTGGGAAGCACCTATGGAAGGTTCTGTATTATGTTTCCTCATAGCAGAATGAAAGGTGAGCAACACAGGCTCAGCCCACTGAGCCTCTAGTATAAATTGAGATTGAATCTGTTACAAAAGAAGGTACAAGGGTTGATGGGGTAATACTCTTGAGGGTCCGCAATTTAACATGGCCAGTTATTGGCAAACGTGTAAAATTACATATCGTCTGTCTTAATACTCAGTGCCTTCATATTTTTTATGTAAATGTTCCAAGGGCAGTGTCTTGATAAGAATGGCATCACTGTGACGTTTACTTTTTATGTAAAACCTCAAATAAGTTAATTTTTAGCTAATCTTACCAAAAATGGCCACCACCACATGGCAAATTTAACATAGGACACCATGGGGAATTTTATTAAAATTGTCCTTATCTGAAATATTTTAAATATTGGAAAGCAGATTAGCTGAAATGTGCTTTTATTTTGGCTTGGTCTTTACAAAATGTGTGTGTGTGTATCGATTATACATGTAAAGTTGTCCTTTCTGCACAACATAGTTGGATCATATGACTAGCTGTGGCAAAAATATTATCTCATAATATATACCATTTATTGAACCCAAACAGTACATGAATAATCATAGGATAATCCATTGCAAGATTAAATTTTTTTTTGCACATAGAAAATCCAAGAAAGCGAAAGTGGCATTAAACTCTAAACCCCTAACCCAAGAAGGTCATCACCACAGGGCAAAATATTAAATAAACAATTTATTCACTGAATTTGATAAAATATTTTACAGCAGTCATAGCTGAAGTGTTCCGTTGATGGTCCTTTACAAAATATGGGTTTTTTGTGTCGATCATAAATCCTACATGACACCTACCATAGGACATGGCATTAATATAGGACCATATTGGAGAATTAAATTAATAATTATGTTCATTTAGTTATACTCAAACGATTTATTTTAAATGGTGTTGATCTGAAATCCAAATATGGTTACTCCACATGATAATGCTTAACTATACATGTACTAGATATATGAATAACAATTTTTTCTCAAAAAATTACAACTTGTTTGAAAGAAAACTGCATGCATAACCAAGTAAAAGATAAAGGTGAAAAGATGGTTGTCTTGTCAGGATATATTAAATAGCAAATGCAAAATTAGATATTACTTGTCTTAAATAGAAAGACTTAATCCACCCTTGAGACAACCAATAAGTATGCATTACTTGTCTTTCATTATCCACTATTGAAGCTCCTTGTAAAACTTGACCAAATAAATAAAGTGTTATTTCACTCTTATAATATCTGAGTTGTACCGGCTGCCACACTGCATAGTTATACGTTGCTGTTTGAAACATTCAAGGCTGCTGAGATGAGTATTTGGTATCATCGGATGAGAATCTAGTCTGATACCATAATTACATAAATAACTAATCATGAAATGACTTAGTTAAGTACTTCCCTCATTGTAGATATTTCAATGAATGCAACTATGCATGATTGTGCATGTACAAACTTTTAATTAATATATTTTTGGAAATAGAAGATTGTCATCAGCACATGACCAGATATCACATAACACTCAATAGATGTAAGATATTGAAATTAAGAACAAGGATTATCTGAAAAAGTATAGTTCATTACTACCAAATAATATGCATGTTGATAAAAGTAAAAACATACATGTACATGTATGTAAATTTCAACACAAACCTAAAAAAATTAAAATCAAAACAGGCTAAATCAATACCTGTAACACAAACATCCAAATGTACATGATTGCTTTATCTCATAGTTTGGCACAGGTACTTCAATTAAAAATGGCTTGATTAAATTATTTTTTATGGACGCAAACCTCCCATCTTTGTGAATTGATGCAGCCATGCTATTGTTTAACACATGTTCCTCACCAAGAAATGATTGAAAATTATTTAAAGTATTCTCCTCAAGACTCCTGAATTTCAACTGCTTCACTTCTACATGAAAGCATTAATAATTGCGCCAATATCAACAAAATAAACAACCACCTCTTTTTTTTAGCTTAACCATATTTTTATTTGCTAAATATAACAAATAGGGATCGGACACAAGTTTTTCAAACTTATGAAGTCTTCTCCCGAATACAATAATTTACAATATGGATTAGCATGCACAATGAAATGATATAATATGTATATAATAGCATAGAGTTAAATATACAAAGAATGACTATATACAAAAACATAAGTTTAGACAATATACCAAAAAAAAAAAAATATGAAACACACAGTAAAATCCATGACTATTTTTCATTGGAAATGCAGGTTATTGTTAGTGACATGCACACATAGTTTGGGGGTTGAAATGTTCATTACATAATTGTAAATAAATGCAATGTTAACATTATTTAAGTGTATAATTTTCATTAATGTTAAGGTTGAACATTTCAGAAAATATATATGGTGTTGCAAATGCTAAAGTTCTGACAAAATGGTCAGATAGATTCAACACAACACAAATTTATTATAAAACCTTAAAAATATTAATTATTAGTTTTACATCATCAGTATTTGTCTTATGGACTGTAAGCAATGGCTGAATGAGTTATTGATTGACTTTTCCTATAGCAAAAAATATTGTAATAATACAGCTACAAATGTATTGAATTACAAAATGTATTGTTTAAGGATATCTGTCCAAAAAACAAACCAAGGAGTTTCAGTTAATTGTTTGCACACAGAAGATACATTGGGGTACACATTCATATACATGTCAAGTCTTCTATATACAAAGATTTTATAATTAATTAATTATCTTGGATGTAACTTGAAGTTTGTTACATTTTCACAGTGTTTTTTTCACTAATGTTTTCATTTAAAGCAAAACATGGATGGTACATGTGATAATATTCTAACAGATATTATCGGTTTTTATATTCTTAACCTAAACAGACTGGACCAGCGATTGAAAGGACAGTAATTGAATCAGAAGTTACAAATACACTTCATAGCTTTATTATATGTAGAAAACTTCAGATATGGTTATTTATTATTTTATTTTCTCTGTGTATACATAGTTAATATTGTTTTTCCATCAGGTAGAACTTTTTGGTCTCCATGTATTTACAATCCTGAATGTGTTGGCTATCCATAGTCTATAATTAATTTTAAGATATTTACACCATGTTATATTTGTTGTGCTAGAGATACATAGCTGCATGCTCTTTATTCTGCATATACATTTTAGTGATGGCACACTGTACAACAGTTATAAACGTAGTTAGATTTGTTTTTAGTTCACCTGGACCAAAGGTCCAGGTGAACTATTGCCATCACTTGGCGTCCGTCGTCTGTAAACTTTTCACATTTCAAGCTTCTTCTCCGAAACCACTTGGCCGATTGGAACCGAACTTAGCAGGAATGTTCCTTGGATGGTCCTCTACAAAGTTGCTGTTTTTCGTTCCAGTCGAATATTCAATATGGCTGCCAGGGCCAATAATATGCTCTGATTGTCTGAAATTTCAAAGATCTTCTTCTCTGACACTAATGAACTGACTGAACCCAAACTGTAAAGGAATGATCATTGGAATGTCCTTTACCAAGTTACTGTTTTTTATGCCGATCGGAAATCCAAGATGGCCGCCATCGCAGGACATAGATTAACATTGGACCCTATGGGAAAATGTTCAAATGCCTTCTTCTCAGAAACTACAAATATGATTAAAGCCAAACTGTACATGAATGTTCATTGGATGGTCCTCTACAATCTTAAGGTTTTTTGTTCCGATATGAAATTCAAAATGGCGGCTACGGCAGGACTTAGTTTAACATTGGACCCTATGGGAAAAATGTTTCAAAATGCTTCTTCTCTGAAGCCACTTGGACAGTTGAAACCAAACTGCCCAGGAATGATCATTGGAAGGTCCTCTACAAAGTTTCTGTTTTTTATGCCGATCGGAAATCCAAGATGGCCGCCACCGCAGGACATAGATTAACATTGGATCCTATGAGAAAATATTCAAATGCTTTCTTCTCAGAAACTACAAATATGATTAAAGCCAAACTGTACATGAATGTTCATTAGATGGTCCTCTACAAACTTTACGTTTTTTGTTCCGGTATGAAATTCAAAATGGCGGCTACGGCAGGACTTAGTTTAACATTGGACCCTATGGGAAAAATGTTTCAAAACGCTTCTTCTCTGAAACCACTTGGATAATTGAAACCAAACTGCCCAGGAATGATCATTGGAAGGTCCTCTACAAGGTGTGTGTTTTTTATGCCGATCGGAAATCCAAGATGGCCACCACTGCAGGACATAGATTAACATTGGACCCTGTGGGAAAATGTTCAAATGCCTTCTTCTCAGAAACTGCAAATATGATTAAAGCCAAACTGTACATGAATGTTCATTGGATGGTCCTCTACAAACTGTACGTTTTTTGTTCCGATATGAAATTCAAAATGGCGGCTACGGCAGGACTTAGTTTAACATTGGACCCTATGGGGAAAATGTTTCAAAACGCTTCTTCTCTGAAACCACTTGGACAGTTGAAACCAAACTGCCCAGGAATGATCATTGGAAGGTCCTCTACAAATTTTATGTTTTTTATGCCGATCGGAAATCCAAGATGGCCACCACCGCAATACATAGATTAACATTGGACCCTATGGGAAAATGTTCAAATGCCTTCTTCTCAGAAACTACAAATATTATTAAAGCCAAACTGTACATGAATGTTCATTGGATGGTCCTCTACAAACTTTACGTTTTTTGTTCCGATAAGAAATTCAAAATGGCGGCTACGGCAGGACTTAGTTTAACATTGGACCCTAAGGGAAAAATGTTTCAAAACGCTTCTTCTCTGAAACCACTTGGATAATTGAAACCAAACTGCCCAGGAATGATCATTGGAAGGTCCTCTACAAAGTTTCTGTTTTTTTATGCTGATCGAAAATTCAAGATGGCCGCCACCGCAGGACATAGATTAACATTGGACCCTATGGGAAAATGTTCAAATGCCTTCTTCTCAGAAACTACAAATATGATTAAAGCCAAACTGTACATGAATGTTCATTGGATGGTCCTTTACAACCTTAAGGTTTTTTGTTCCGATATGAAATTCAAAATGGCGGCTACGGCAGAACTTAGTTTAACATTGGACCCTATGGGAAAAGTGTTTCAAAATGCTTCTTCTCTGAAGCCACTTGGACAGTTGAAACCAAACTGCCCAGGAATGATCATTGGAAGGTCCTCTACAAAATTTGTGTTTTTTATGCCGATCGGAAATCCAAGATGGCCGCCACCGCAGGACATAGATTAACATTGGACCCTATGAGAAAATATTCAAATGCCTTCTTCTCAGAAACTACAAATATGATTAAAGCCAAACTGTACAAGAATGTTCATTAGATGGTCCTCTACAAACTTTACGTTTTTTGTTCCGGTATGAAATTCAAAATGGCGGCTACGGCAGGACTTAGTTTAACATTGGACCCTATGGGAAAAATGTTTCAAAATGCTTCTTCTCTGAAACCACTTGGACAGTTGAAACCAAACTGCCCAGGAATGATCATTGGAAGGTCCTCTGTTTTTTATGCCGATCGGAAATCCAAGATGGCTGCCACCACAGGTCATAGTATTAACACAGAACCATATGGGGAAAATACAGAAATATATTCTTCTCTGAAGCTATTGCACTGATTGAACCTAAACTGTGCATCAATCATTGGAAGGTCCTTTACAAACTTTGTGTTTTTTATGTTGATCGTAATTCCAAGATGACTACCACTGCAGGACATAGTTTTTACATAGGACCAATTGGTTTTTTTTTATTACCAGGTGAACGATACAGGCTCTTGAGAGCCTCTGGTTTAAGTTGATGATTCTTTTTCAATATGTATCATTTTGTGCCTCATGTGTAGTATGGTCATTTCAGACAAACTTACCACATTGCTTAGGTATAATTAAGCAATGTAATTGTCATAAGTTTCTTCATTAACATTCTATAATCCATCTTGTGAAGTAATCATGTTGATAATTTGTTACAAATACATTCGTAAATCATCTATTTTTCTCTGCCGTCGAATATTACCCCCAGTAGTATACATATCATTGATTTGTTTTTATATAAAAATTCAAAGAAAGTATACCACAGGGGGATTTGTTATCTGCTTAGACCATTTAAAATCATGGGCACTGTTATTAATATCTGCAAAATATTAAACAAAAAACATGTACATGTATAGCAACATGTGACTGCAAAAACAGTGGACATTAAGACAAATAGAATGACTGCAAAAGCAGGGAACATTAATAAGACGTGCACATTAATAAGACAAGTGTGTGGCTTTAAAAGCATTGCTCTATTTTAAAAATATTGGAGTGATAATAAAAATAATGACACAGAGAAAATAATGTTTATATGGGTAAGACGGCATATTAACATTAGAATGGGTTTAATAATAGGAATTTTTTTTTTTATAAATAATAACATTTGACTAGAACATACCGACTACAAATAACAAATTAAATCATGGAAAATTTGATATATTAAAAGAAATATTTTTTTAGAACTGGGATGACAGCAAAAACAGCCCACGATAAGACAATCGGTCTTACTGCAAAAGCAGTGCAGTATTTAAAAAAATAAGAATGATACATTTTATAGTAAAAAGAAAGAGATTGAGAAAATAATGTTTATATAGCTACAGTATACTGACATTTAATATTATTGTAATAATAGGAAAATCTAATGAGTTTTACAATTACAATTGTATATCAAGAGAAGACTTTTATAAGAAGTGTGGTGACTGCAAAAGCAGTGCACACAGCACATTCAGACAAAAGCAGTGCATTCTCTCAAAATATAAGAATGATAGTAAAAAGAAAGAGACTGAGAAAATAATGTTTATATATAGATACGGTATACTGACATTTAACATTATTATAATAATAGGAAAATCTAATGAGTTGTACAAAATGTTAACAGTGCGAATTGTTAACAGACTGACTTGACAACAGATAACAAATCAAAGTATAGAACATTTAATATTTTAAGAGAAGGCTTTTATTAGAACTGTAGTGACTGTAAAAGCAGTGCACATTAAGACAATCAGTGTGACTGCAGAAGCACTGGACATTAAGGCAAACGGTGTGACTGCAAAAGCACTGGACATTAAAGCAAACGGTGTGACTGCAAAAGCAGTGCACAGTAAGGCAAACGGTGTGACTGCAAAAGCACTGGACATTAAGGCAAACGGTGTGACTGCAAAAGCACTGGACAGAAAGGCAAACGGTGTGACTGCAAAAGCAGTGCACAGTAAGGCAAACAGTGTGACTGCAAAAGCACTGGACATTAAGGCAAACGGTGTGACTGCAAAAGCACTGGACAGTAAGGCAAACAGTGTGACTGCAAAAGCACTGGACATTAAAGCAAACGGTGTGACTGCAAAAGCAGTGCACAGTAAGGCAAACAGTGTGACTGCAAAAGCACTGGACATAAAGGCAAACGGTGTGACTGCAAAAGCAGTGCACATTAAGACAAGCAGTGTGACTGCAAAAACAGTGCACATTAAGGCAAATGGTGTGACTGCAAGAGCAGTGGACATTAAGGCAAACGGTGTGACTGCACAAGCAGTGCTTTGTTAGAAAATATAAGAATGATAGTAAAAAGAAATAGACTGAGAAAATAATGTTTATATAGATACGGTATACTGACATTTAATATTATTTTAATAGGAAAAGCAGTGGACATTTAAGGCAAACGGTGTGACTGCAAAAGCAGTGCACATTAAGACACATTAAGGCAAACGGTGTGACTGCAAAAGCAGTGCACATTAAGGCAAACAGTGTGACTGCAAAAGCAGTGCACATTAAGACACTTTAAGGCACATGCTGTGACTGCAAAAGCAGTGCACATTAAGAAACTTTAAGGCAAACAGTGTGACTGCAAAAGCAGTGCACATTAAGACACTTTAAGGGAAATGGTGTGACTGCAAAAGCAGTGCACATTAAGAAACTTTAAGGGAAATGGTGTGACTGCAAAAGCAGTGCACATTAAGACACTTTAAGGCAAATGGTGTGACTGCAAAAGCAGTGCACATTAAGATAGGCATAAATGAAGGACAGTTAATACTGTCAGGCAAAGATATTTCATAAAAATTTCATATACTTTATATCACAGACAAAGATAAAAATTTCATATACTTTATATCACAGGCAAAGATAAAAAATTCATATACTTCATATAACAGGCAAAGATAAAAATTTCATATACTTTATATCACAGGCAAAGATAAAAATTTCATATACTTTTATATCACAGACAAACAGTGTGACTGCAAAAGCAGTGCACAATAAGAAACTTTAAGGCAAACAGTATGACTGCAAAAGCAGTGCACATTAAGTAACTTTAAGGCAAATGGTGTGACTGCAAAAGCTGTGCACATTAAGAAACTTTAAGGCAAACGGTGTGACTGCAAAAGCAGTGCACATTAAGAAACTTTAAGGCAAATGGTGTGACTGCAAAAGCAGTGCACATTAAGAAACTTTAAGGCAAACGGTGTGACTGCAAACGCAGTGCACATTAAGAAACTTTAAGGCAAATGGTGTGACTGCAAAAGCAGTGCACATTAAGAAACTTTAAGGCAAATGGTGTGACTGCAAAAGCAGTGCACATTAAGAAACTTTAAGGCAAATGGTGTGACTGCAAAAGCAGTGCACATTAAGAAACTTTAAGGTAAACAGTGTGACTGCAAAAGCAGTGCACATTAAGAAACTTTAAGGCAAATGGTGTGACTGCAAAAGCAGTGCACATTAAGGAAAACGGTGTGACTGCAAAAGCAGTGCTTTGTTATAAAATATAAGAATGATAGTAAAAAGAAAGATACTGAGAAAATAATGTTTATATAGATACGGTATACTGACATTTAAGGCAAACAGTGTGACTGCAAAAGCAGTGCACATTAAGAAACTTTAAGGCAAATGGTGTGACTGCAAAAGCAGTGCACATTAAGAAACTTTAAGGCAAACGGTGTGACTGCAAAAGCAGTGCACATTAAGAAACTTTAAGGCAAACGATGTGACTGCAAAAGCAGTGCACATTAAGAAACTTTAAGGCAAATGGTGTGACTGCAAAAGCAGTGCACATTAAGAAACTTTAAGGCAAACAGTGTGACTGCAAAAGCAGTGCACATTAAGACACTTTAAGGCAAATGGTGTGACTACAAAAGCAGTGCACATTAAGAAACTTTAAGGCAAATGGTGTGACTGCAAAAGCAGTGCACATTAAGAAACTTTAAGGGAAATGGTGTGACTGCAAAAGCAGTGCACATTAAGACACTTTAAGGCAAATGGTGTGACTGCAAAAGCAGTGCACATTAAGATAGGCATAAATGAAGGACAGTTAATACTGTCAGGCAAAGATATTTCATAAACATTTCCTATACTTTATATCACAGACAAAGATAAAAATTTCATATACTTTATATCACAAGCAAAGATAAAAAATTCATATACTTCATATAACAGGCAAAGATAAAAATTTCATATACTTTATATCACAGGCAAAGAAAAAAATTTCATATACTTTTATATCACAGACAAACAGTATGACTGCAAAAGCAGTGCACATTAAGAAACTTTAAGGCAAATGGTGTGACTGCAAAAGCTGTACACATTAAGAAACTTTAAGGCAAACGGTGTGACTGCAAAAGCAGTGCACATTAAGAAACTTTAAGGCAAATGGTGTGACTGCAAAAGCAGTGCACATTAAGAAACTTTAAGGCAAATGGTGTGACTGCAAAAGCAGTGCACATTAAGAAACTTTAAGGCAAACGGTGTGACTGCAAAAGCAGTGCACATTAAGAAACTTTAAGGCAAACGGTGTGACTGCAAAAGCAGTGCACATTAAGAAACTTTAAGGCAAACAGTGTGACTGCAAAAGCAGTGCACATTAAGAAACTTTAAGGCAAATGGTGTGACTGCAAAAGCAGTGCACATTAAGAAACTTTAAGGCAAACAGTGTGACTGCAAAAGCAGTGCACATTAAGACACTTTAAGGCAAACGGTGTGATTGCAAAAGCAGTGCACATTAAGGAAAACGGTGTGACTGCAAAAGCAGTGCTTTGTTATAAAATATAAGAATGATAGTAAAAAGAAAGATACTGAGAAAATAATGTTTATATAGATACGGTATACTGACATTTAAGGCAAATGGTGTGACTGCAAAAGCAGTGCACATTAAGAAACTTTAAGGCAAATGGTGTGACTGCAAAAGCAGTGCACATTAAGAAACTTTAAGGCAAATGGTGTGACTGCAAAAGCAGTGCACATTAAGAAACTTTAAGGCAAACAGTGTGACTGCAAAAGCAGTGCACATTAAGACACTTTAAGGCAAATGGTGTGACTACAAAAGCAGTGCACATTAAGAAACTTTAAGGGAAATGGTGTGACTGCAAAAGCAGTGCACATTAAGACACTTTAAGGCAAATGGTGTGACTGCAAAAGCAGTGCACATTAAGAAACTTTAAGGCAAATGGTGTGACTGCAAAAGCAGTGCACATTAAGAAACTTTAAGGTAAACAGTGTGACTGCAAAAGCAGTGCACATTAAGAAACTTTAAGGCAAATGGTGTGACTGCAAAAGCAGTGCACATTAAGGAAAACGGTGTGACTGCAAAAGCAGTGCTTTGTTATAAAATATAAGAATGATAGTAAAAAGAAAGATACTGAGAAAATAATGTTTATATAGATACGGTATACTGACATTTAAGGCAAACAGTGTGACTGCAAAAGCAGTGCACATTAAGAAACTTTAAGGCAAATGGTGTGACTGCAAAAGCAGTGCACATTAAGAAACTTTAAGGCAAACGGTGTGACTGCAAAAGCAGTGCACATTAAGAAACTTTAAGGCAAACGATGTGACTGCAAAAGCAGTGCACATTAAGAAACTTTAAGGCAAATGGTGTGACTGCAAAAGCAGTGCACATTAAGAAACTTTAAGGCAAACAGTGTGACTGCAAAAGCAGTGCACATTAAGACACTTTAAGGCAAATGGTGTGACTACAAAAGCAGTGCACATTAAGAAACTTTAAGGCAAATGGTGTGACTGCAAAAGCAGTGCACATTAAGAAACTTTAAGGGAAATGGTGTGACTGCAAAAGCAGTGCACATTAAGACACTTTAAGGCAAATGGTGTGACTGCAAAAGCAGTGCACATTAAGATAGGCATAAATGAAGGACAGTTAATACTGTCAGGCAAAGATATTTCATAAACATTTCCTATACTTTATATCACAGACAAAGATAAAAATTTCATATACTTTATATCACAAGCAAAGATAAAAAATTCATATACTTCATATAACAGGCAAAGATAAAAATTTCATATACTTTATATCACAGGCAAAGAAAAAAATTTCATATACTTTTATATCACAGACAAACAGTATGACTGCAAAAGCAGTGCACATTAAGAAACTTTAAGGCAAATGGTGTGACTGCAAAAGCTGTACACATTAAGAAACTTTAAGGCAAACGGTGTGACTGCAAAAGCAGTGCACATTAAGAAACTTTAAGGCAAATGGTGTGACTGCAAAAGCAGTGCACATTAAGAAACTTTAAGGCAAATGGTGTGACTGCAAAAGCAGTGCACATTAAGAAACTTTAAGGCAAACGGTGTGACTGCAAAAGCAGTGCACATTAAGAAACTTTAAGGCAAACGGTGTGACTGCAAAAGCAGTGCACATTAAGAAACTTTAAGGCAAACAGTGTGACTGCAAAAGCAGTGCACATTAAGAAACTTTAAGGCAAACAGTGTGACTGCAAAAGCAGTGCACATTAAGACACTTTAAGGCAAACGGTGTGATTGCAAAAGCAGTGCACATTAAGGAAAACGGTGTGACTGCAAAAGCAGTGCTTTGTTATAAAATATAAGAATGATAGTAAAAAGAAAGATACTGAGAAAATAATGTTTATATAGATACGGTATACTGACATTTAAGGCAAATGGTGTGACTGCAAAAGCAGTGCACATTAAGAAACTTTAAGGCAAATGGTGTGACTGCAAAAGCAGTGCACATTAAGAAACTTTAAGGCAAATGGTGTGACTGCAAAAGCAGTGCACATTAAGAAACTTTAAGGCAAACAGTGTGACTGCAAAAGCAGTGCACATTAAGACACTTTAAGGCAAATGGTGTGACTACAAAAGCAGTGCACATTAAGAAACTTTAAGGGAAATGGTGTGACTGCAAAAGCAGTGCACATTAAGACACTTTAAGGCAAATGGTGTGACTGCAAAAGCAGTGCACATTAAGATAGGCATAAATGAAGGACAGTTAATACTGTCAGGCAAAGATATTTCATAAAAATTTCATATACTTTATATCACAGGCAAAGATAAAAATTTCATATTCTTTATATCACAGGCAAAGATAAAAATTTCATATTCTTTATATCACAGGCAAAGATAAAAATTTCATATTCTTTATATCACAGACAAAGATAAAAATTTCATATACTTCATATAATAGACAAATATAAAAATTTCATATACTTTATATCACAGGCAAAGATAATAAAATTCATATACTTTATATCACAAGCAAAGATAAAAATTTGATATACTTTATATCACAGGCAAAGATAAAAATTTGATATACTTTATATCACAGGCAAAGATAAAAATTTGATATACTTCATATCACAGGCAAAGATAAAAATTTCATATACTTTATATCACAGGCAAACAGTGTGACTGCAAAAGCAGTGCACAATAAGAAACTTTAAGGCAAATGGTGTGATTGCAAAAGCTGTGCACATTAAGAAACTTTAAGGCAAACGGTGTGACTGCAAAAGCAGTGCACATTAAGAAACTTTAAGGCAAATGGTGTGACTGCAAAAGCAGTGCACATTAAGAAACTTTAAGGCAAACGGTGTGACTGCAAAAGCAGTGGACATTAAGAAACTTTAAGGCAAATGGTGTGACTGCAAAAGCAGTGTACATTAAGAAACTTTAATGCAAATGGTGTGACGGGCAAAAGCAGTGCACATTAAGAAACTTTAAGGCAAACGGTGTGACTGCAAAAGCAGTGCACATTAAGAAACTTTAAGGCAAACGGTGTGACTGCAAAAGCAGTGCACATTATGAAACTTTAAGGCAAATGGTGTGACTGCAAAAGCAGTGCACATTAAGAAACTTTAAGGCAAACAGTGTGACTGCAAAAGCAGTGCACATTAAGACACTTTAAGGCAAACGGTGTGACTGCAAAAGCAGTGCACATTAAGGAAAATGGTGTGACTGCAAAAGCAGTGCTTTGTTATAAAATATAAGAATGATAGTAAAAAGAAAGATACTGGGAAAATAATGTTTATATAGATACGGTATACTGACATTTAAGGCAAACAGTGTGACTGCAAAAGCAGTGCACATTAAGAAACTTTAAGGCAAACGGTGTGACTGCAAAAGCAGTGCACATTATGAAACATTAAGGCAAATGGTGTGACTGCAAAAGCAGTGCACATTAAGAAACTTTAAGGCAAACGGTGTGACTGCAAAAGCAGTGCACATTAAGAAACTTTAAGGCAAACGGTGTGACTGCAAAAGCAGTGCACATTATGAAACTTTAAGGCAAATGGTGTGACTGCAAAAGCAGTGCACATTAAGAAACTTTAAGGCAAACAGTGTGACTGCAAAAGCAGTGCACATTAAGACACTTTAAGGCAAACGGTGTGACTGCAAAAGCAGTGCACATTAAGGAAAATGGTGTGACTGCAAAAGCAGTGCTTTGTTATAAAATATAAGAATGATAGTAAAAAGAAAGATACTGGGAAAATAATGTTTATATAGATACGGTATACTGATATTTAAGGCAAACAGTGTGACTGCAAAAGCAGTGCACATTAAGAAACTTTAAGGCAAATGGTGTGACTGCAAAAGCAGTGTACATTAAGAAACTTTAAGGCAAATGGTATGACTGCAAAAGCAGTGCACATAAGAAACTTTAAGGCAAACAGTGTGACTGCAAAAGCAGTGCACATTAAGACACTTTAAGGCAAACGGTGTGACTGCAAAAGCAGTGCACATTAAGGAAAATGGTGTGACTGCAAAAGCAGTGCTTTGTTATAAAATATAAGAATGATAGTAAAAAGAAAGATACTGGGAAAATAATGTTTATATAGATACGGTATACTGACATTTAAGGCAAACAGTGTGACTGCAAAAGCAGTGCACATTAAGAAACTTTAAGGCAAACGGTGTGACTGCAAAAGCAGTGCACATTATGAAACATTAAGGCAAATGGTGTGACTGCAAAAGCAGTGCACATTAAGAAACTTTAAGGCAAACGGTGTGACTGCAAAAGCAGTGCACATTAAGAAACTTTAAGGCAAACGGTGTGACTGCAAAAGCAGTGCACATTATGAAACTTTAAGGCAAATGGTGTGACTGCAAAAGCAGTGCACATTAAGAAACTTTAAGGCAAACAGTGTGACTGCAAAAGCAGTGCACATTAAGACACTTTAAGGCAAACGGTGTGACTGCAAAAGCAGTGCACATTAAGGAAAATGGTGTGACTGCAAAAGCAGTGCTTTGTTATAAAATATAAGAATGATAGTAAAAAGAAAGATACTGGGAAAATAATGTTTATATAGATACGGTATACTGATATTTAAGGCAAACAGTGTGACTGCAAAAGCAGTGCACATTAAGAAACTTTAAGGCAAATGGTGTGACTGCAAAAGCAGTGTACATTAAGAAACTTTAAGGCAAATGGTATGACTGCAAAAGCAGTGCACATAAGAAACTTTAAGGCAAACAGTGTGACTGCAAAAGCAGTGCACATTAAGACACTTTAAGGCAAATGGTGTGACTGCAAAAGCAGTGCACATTAAGAAACCTGAATGCAAACAGTGTGACTGCAAAAGCAGTGCACATTAAGACACTTTAAGGCAAATGGTGTGACTACAAAAGCAGTGCACATTAAGAAACTTTAAGGCAAACGGTGTGACTGCAAAAGCAGTGCACATTAAGAAACTTTAAGGGAAATGGTGTGACTGCAAAAGCAGTGCACATTAAGACACTTTAAGGCAAATGGTGTGACTGCAAAAGCAGTGCACATTAAGAAACTTTAAGGGAAATGGTGTGACTGCAAAAGCAGTGCACATTAAGAAACTTTAAGGCAAACGGTGTGACTGCAAAAGCAGTGCACATTAAGAAACTTTAAGGGAAATGGTGTGACTGCAAAAGCAGTGCACATTAAGACACTTTAAGGCAAATGGTGTGACTGCAAAAGCAGTGCACATTAAGAAACTTTAAGGGAAATGGTGTGACTGCAAAAGCAGTGCACATTAAGACACTTTAAGGCAAATGGTGTGACTGCAAAAGCAGTGCACATTAAGATAGGCATAAATGAAGGACAGTTAATACTGTCAGGCAAAGATATTTCATAAAAATTTCATATACTTTATATCACAGGCAAAGATAAAAATTTCATATTCTTTATATCACAGGCAAAGATAAAAATTTCATATTCTTTATATCACAGGCAAAGATAAAAATTTCATATTCTTTATATCACAGACAAAGATAAAAATTTCATATACTTCATATAATAGACAAATATAAAAATTTCATATACTTTATATCACAGGCAAAGATAATAAAATTCATATACTTTATATCACAAGCAAAGATAAAAATTTCATATACTTTATATCACAGGCAAAGATAAAAATTTGATATACTTTATATCACAGGCAAAGATAAAAATTTGATATACTTCATATCACAGGCAAAGATAAAAATTTCATATACTTTATATCACAGGCAAACAGTGTGACTGCAAAAGCAGTGCACAATAAGAAACTTTAAGGCAAATGGTGTGATTGCAAAAGCTGTGCACATTAAGAAACTTTAAGGCAAACGGTGTGACTGCAAAAGCAGTGCACATTAAGAAACTTTAAGGCAAATGGTGTGACTGCAAAAGCAGTGGACATTAAGAAACTTTAAGGCAAACGGTGTGACTGCAAAAGCAGTGGACATTAAGAAACTTTAAAGCAAATGGTGTGACTGCAAAAGCAGTGTACATTAAGAAACTTTAATGCAAATGGTGTGACGGGCAAAAGCAGTGCACATTAAGAAACTTTAAGGCAAACGGTGTGACTGCAAAAGCAGTGCACATTAAGAAACTTTAAGGCAAACGGTGTGACTGCAAAAGCAGTGCACATTATGAAACTTTAAGGCAAATGGTGTGACTGCAAAAGCAGTGCACATTAAGAAACTTTAAGGCAAACAGTGTGACTGCAAAAGCAGTGCACATTAAGACACTTTAAGGCAAACGGTGTGACTGCAAAAGCAGTGCACATTAAGGAAAATGGTGTGACTGCAAAAGCAGTGCTTTGTTATAAAATATAAGAATGATAGTAAAAAGAAAGATACTGGGAAAATAATGTTTATATAGATACGGTATACTGACATTTAAGGCAAACAGTGTGACTGCAAAAGCAGTGCACATTAAGAAACTTTAAGGCAAACGGTGTGACTGCAAAAGCAGTGCACATTATGAAACATTAAGGCAAATGGTGTGACTGCAAAAGCAGTGCACATTAAGAAACTTTAAGGCAAACGGTGTGACTGCAAAAGCAGTGCACATTAAGAAACTTTAAGGCAAACGGTGTGACTGCAAAAGCAGTGCACATTATGAAACTTTAAGGCAAATGGTGTGACTGCAAAAGCAGTGCACATTAAGAAACTTTAAGGCAAACAGTGTGACTGCAAAAGCAGTGCACATTAAGACACTTTAAGGCAAACGGTGTGACTGCAAAAGCAGTGCACATTAAGGAAAATGGTGTGACTGCAAAAGCAGTGCTTTGTTATAAAATATAAGAATGATAGTAAAAAGAAAGATACTGGGAAAATAATGTTTATATAGATACGGTATACTGATATTTAAGGCAAACAGTGTGACTGCAAAAGCAGTGCACATTAAGAAACTTTAAGGCAAATGGTGTGACTGCAAAAGCAGTGTACATTAAGAAACTTTAAGGCAAATGGTATGACTGCAAAAGCAGTGCACATAAGAAACTTTAAGGCAAACAGTGTGACTGCAAAAGCAGTGCACATTAAGACACTTTAAGGCAAACGGTGTGACTGCAAAAGCAGTGCACATTAAGGAAAATGGTGTGACTGCAAAAGCAGTGCTTTGTTATAAAATATAAGAATGATAGTAAAAAGAAAGATACTGGGAAAATAATGTTTATATAGATACGGTATACTGACATTTAAGGCAAACAGTGTGACTGCAAAAGCAGTGCACATTAAGAAACTTTAAGGCAAACGGTGTGACTGCAAAAGCAGTGCACATTATGAAACATTAAGGCAAATGGTGTGACTGCAAAAGCAGTGCACATTAAGAAACTTTAAGGCAAACGGTGTGACTGCAAAAGCAGTGCACATTAAGAAACTTTAAGGCAAACGGTGTGACTGCAAAAGCAGTGCACATTATGAAACTTTAAGGCAAATGGTGTGACTGCAAAAGCAGTGCACATTAAGAAACTTTAAGGCAAACAGTGTGACTGCAAAAGCAGTGCACATTAAGACACTTTAAGGCAAACGGTGTGACTGCAAAAGCAGTGCACATTAAGGAAAATGGTGTGACTGCAAAAGCAGTGCTTTGTTATAAAATATAAGAATGATAGTAAAAAGAAAGATACTG
This sequence comes from Bathymodiolus septemdierum, assembly GCA_963383655.1. Lineage (NCBI taxonomy): Eukaryota > Metazoa > Mollusca > Bivalvia > Mytilida > Modiolidae > Bathymodiolus > Bathymodiolus septemdierum. Next base: position 36,718,419 of record OY726524.1, on the reverse strand, counting down.
GGAAAATAATGTTTATATAGATACGGTATACTGATATTTAAGGCAAACAGTGTGACTGCAAAAGCAGTGCACATTAAGAAACTTTAAGGCAAATGGTGTGACTGCAAAAGCAGTGTACATTAAGAAACTTTAAGGCAAATGGTATGACTGCAAAAGCAGTGCACATAAGAAACTTTAAGGCAAACAGTGTGACTGCAAAAGCAGTGCACATTAAGACACTTTAAGGCAAATGGTGTGACTGCAAAAGCAGTGCACATTAAGAAACTTTATGGCAAACAGTGTGACTGCAAAAGCAGTGCAAATTAAGAAACTTTAAGGCAAATGGTGTGACTGCAAAAGCAGTGCACATTAAGAAACTTTAAGGCAAACAGTGTGACTGCAAAAGCAGTGCACATTAAGACACTTTAAGGCAAATGGTGTGACTGCAAAAGCAGTGCACATTAAGAAACCTGAATGCAAACAGTGTGACTGCAAAAGCAGTGCACATTAAGACACTTTAAAGCAAATGGTGTGACTGCAAAAGCAGTGCACATTAAGATAGGCATAAATGAAGGACAGTTAATACTGTCAGGCAAAGATATTTCATAAAAATTTCATATACTTTATATCACAGACAAAGATAAAAATTTCATATTCTTTATATCACAGAGAAAGATAAAAATTTCATATTCTTTATATCACAGGCAAAGATAAAAATTTCATATACTTTATATCACAGACAAAGATAAAAATTTCATATTCTTTATATCACAGACAAAGATAAAAATTTCATATACTTCATATAACAGACAAATATAAAAATTTCATATACTTCATATAACAGACAAATATAAAAATTTAATATACTTCATATAACAGACAAATATAAAAATTTCATATATACTTCATATCAGACAAAGATAAAAATTTCATATATACAGTGCAGTGTTTCACCTTTATGTACATGTAACTTAAGTTTATAAATTATATATAAAATACAGTTCTTTTGCTGGATACACACGGGGTCTCAGTATAGTTTTCTATAATAATTTTATTAAAACAATTACCCCACTTTGCCAAAAGATTTCCATCTGGATGAACCCCATCCACATATCTGTTATAGTAATAGAGTCGCCTTCCTTGTCTACATAATTCTGACAGTTGGTGTAGATAAGGGGTTTTTGTTCCATTTAAGTTATTAAATGTTATTATTGATTGATTAACATCCAGAAGATGGTTATTTAGATTATGTTGCATCATTTCATAATCATTCTCATGTTTTAAGTACCTGGTTTTTCCCTGTGCGTATCTGATAATGTTCCAGTTTAGTAAATTCATAGTGGGAATGGTTGCAAATATAGGTATACAGTCTATATCACTCAATAAATGTTTGCTACTATCCATTATTTGTTTAAAATTGAATAACATGTTTGGTTGGTTATTGAACACAACCTCTTGGTATATAATTTGTTTTGATGCATTTTTATCTTCTAATTTTTGAGTGACATCTGGAATTCCAGCCATTACATATAAAAATTTGTTGCCATCATAGTTTTTTAATTCATTAAATGCCTTATCAACAATAAAGTCAATCTTTTTTCCAGGGTAATGCTTTACTGGAACTTTCCCATGTTCTTTTAAACCGTTTGCACAGGAAGTGCCATATATATATGATGCCATGCTGTATAAAAAAAAAAGATAATAGTGAGATGGTTTATGATTATTTCTTTATCAACATTTATTAATTACTATTCATAACATAAGATATAATTGTAAAATGATATTAATTTGTACATAGGACACAATTGATCTAGTGGTTGGCTACAATCATATCAAGTATCATTGGTATGCTTCAAGCCATTAAATATTCTGACCCAGTCCAATTAGCTGACAATTTGCATAGACAGATAGACAATGTTATTTTGATATTGCAAGGTATAATTACTAAAAAAATATTAATTTCTTATTACATATACCTAAAATATATGATGGCCAATAGCAATAAGAGGAAAAGGTAAATGTCACAGTGATTTCATTTCTACAAGCAACACTCAGTCATTTATTAAAACATACATACAGCATGTAATGGTTATTGGCCTTATGAAAAGCCAGTTCTATGGGGCATCTTTCTAGACAACACAAGACAACCTGTAATAGTCAGGGTGTATTATAAATGTCAAATATAAATGTTATGTAGGTTTAAAGTGAAATAATTTTATTGAACTTTATTGTAGACATACAGATATTTACAATTTGTAGTCACATTTTGAATAAAAAATAGTTTTTTTTTTATTACAGGTATATATGCATGGTAGTTCATCTCAGTAACAAGGTTTATCTGAACAAATAATAAGATGTCCGAACTGGTAATGGGCAAGTACATAGTTCATTTTACGGAAATACTTTTTAATAACAATGTATGATAAATTAATTTATAAATTCATCTGCAACCCCCCCCCCCCCCAATTTAATAATTGCTACAATTTAATAGAAGATATGTTGAAAGAATGAATATCATTTACCAAAATTACTTCAATGAATAAAAATAATTTATAAACTCTATTACAATATGTACATGTATGATATGAATTGTAGACATTTAAGACAGTATTTGTTGAAGTAACTATATATCAACTGGCCATGTCAGTTTTTATCTCTTTACTGGGTTAATAATTTGTAAATCATTGGTGGTGCCATTCACCTGTTGTATACTGGCCGTGCCATAATTAGTGTTTGCTATGTCAGACTTGGCTTGACTGATAGAGAGAAGCTTCATGTTGTTATAACCATACTGTAATACAGTTGGTTCTCTATTATCTCCACAACAACCTCTTTGATGAGAAAACCATCCTTCTACAATGTCTTGGTTTAACCTTTTTGGAATGATATATGGTTTGGATGGATATTTCTCTTGAAATTGTTGTGAGAATATATATTTAAGTAAATCTATGAATGAAGATAAGGTCAAATGGGTGTCTTGAATAGTTTGCCAAGAAATATTGTGTTTCTGAATTTCACTAGGAATTATGAATTCATCTTCAAGTTCAGTTTCCCATTCAAAAAACCATCTATTAATTTTTTCTATTTCAGCTATTCTCTCATCAGTACAGTCTTTAATCGCTAATTGACTGTTAAGAATATCAAACATCTTTGCACTAACTTGAATGTATTTCTGTGTTGATTTTGTTGCATCATTTTCACTTTCTTGCATTTCTCTGGCCACCGACTCGCACAGAGTATTTACTGCTAAATTGACTCTCATTTTTGTGAAATTATTGAGGTAAATACAATCAGCATTCAGCTTTGTCAATGGAATTGATCTCTTGTTATCTCTTTTAAATGCAGATACAAAATGTTCCCAAATCATTCCTTGCCTTCTAGTTTTACAATTCTTTTATGGAAATCTTGATGCCCAATAGAGTGTATATTGTTTCTTAATTTTTTTATCAAATGAGGCGGATCTGACATAAAAAAGAGAGGTCCATTATTTGTGGGGTTCACACATACCCCTTAAATGTGGCAGTCGAAAAGAGAAATATCTCGGGAGTGTAACGATATAATTGGGTCAGCGAAAGGATCACAAGGTACATGTTGAACTTTTGGATATCCCAAAAATGTTTGGGCACTAGATTGAATAAATTTTCTATTTTCTGAAGCGCCATCACAAATGGACAAAGCAACATTAAATCCAAAACGATGGAGGAGATGAATTCCTTCCCAAAATGCATTGCTAACTTGAATGCCAGTCAAATTCTTAACTGCAAGATATGCACAAGGAAAAGCAAAATCTGAAAACAAACTTTTAAAAAAAAACTGAAGAATATTAGTGGCTATTTGATCGCCATTTCCTTCATATTCAATATCAGTAAAGCCTAATAATTTATTACTTTCAGCAGACCAAACCAGTCCTTCTTTAATTTTCATCTCATCAAATATTAACATTCCTACTTTACACTCCAATGAATTACCAGACTGTTCAAATTTTAATGACATGTTTTGCATGTTTTCAAAACACCAGCCAGAAGTTTGTTTATCAAATCTTCTGTATAACTGTAACAGATTATGGGATGGAAGATTAATAAATCCTGATTTAGTCCAATTTTTATAACATTTTTGCGAATGATAATTTGCTAAGCAAAATTTTATGACTTCTGGATGCCATCTCATTTGTTTTGGTGTGCAATTCAATGATTTTGCTTGATCTTGTAATAGAAACTTTAAGAATATATCACTTTCTCTACCAGTATGACTTCTAATGTGATTTTGTAGCAGATGATTTTTGAAAACTCACTTTCACACATGTCCCATTTGCACTTATATATCTTATCTGTAGGGGGCAAAGCACTTTGGTCATATTGAGTAACATGGCAATTGTCCACATGCTCTATTAGTTGTGACAAAGTATCAAAAGTTCCTGCATCACACTCATTCCACTGACAGGTAGGATTATTTATTCTATCATTTATTCTTTCAATACCAGATTTGAGATTTATAAACATTTCTCTCAATTCTTTGTCATCATCAGTTAGCAGATCTTCAGCCATATGTATTTTGTTTTTTAATTTTTCAAATTTGTTATGTAAATACTTATATTTCTTGTTCAGTGAAGAGCATTCTGAAGCTAACTGTTCTTTACTTTTATGTTTATTAGTCACACAATAAGGACGAGTGATATTTCGATGTTTTTCTTTATATCGTTTGCTTAACAAGTTATTCCTCATATTATTGCAATAATAACAGAGGTCATTACCTAAAGGTGAAATTAAGGCAAGACAAGAACAGTTTTTCATGACATTCCCTTCAACAATTCCCAGTACTTCTTCATTTTTAATAAAATATTTGTTATTTACATTTCCTCCTAGTACATCTTGATTTCTCAATCAAAATGCCTTTGCATGTTTTGAGATCATCAATAATTTGTAAAGTGTTCAGAAGTATTTCAACAGTATTCAATATTGGTTGTGTTTCAATCCATTGCAAATTAATTGGTTTTTCTTTTACAAATGCTGTCCATGTAAGGTCTTCATCAACATACATTTTTTTTTTTATTACTGTTGGATTATTCTGTTCAGTAGTCCAAAAGTAGGCCCTTTCACTTTCAAATTGTACATTCCAGTGTTTAAATTTGTCATTTACTAATGGCCAGCAGTACTTTAAACCAATCAATGGAAAAATCATATTAACATTTAAATTACAGTATGTTGTACCAGATTTCAAATTTTCACAAATTTTTTTGGCATCATCAAATATATCTTTGTCAAACAATTCACTATTCAAAGCACATATCAGCTGTTCAGAATTATAGAAGCAAAATGATTTGATGATGTCATAAAATAGTTTACACCTGGATTCTATAATATTATTACATTGTTGCATGAAATCAAATAAATCAGTGAAGTCATCTAGTTTGTCCTCATTATCCAAGAAAACTTGTTCATATTTTGATATTTGATTTGCATCTAAACTTAACATTTGATACCCTGATATTCTTAAGAGTGAGTAAAGTACAAGTTCATGGACTGAAAGAGTAGAGTTTTCTTCAATATCTGTGGAATACTGATCCCCATTTTTTTTATTTGGTTTGCATTCAATATCTTTGACCAATTGCCTGAATGATTTTGCACTTCGATCTGGTTGTGTGAAGATATCTCTTAAGCATTGGATTGTAATTTTTGATTTATCAACATGACTTGGAAGATGTGGCAAAAATTCTGCTATTGACCATTCTTTCAGATTATCATATTCAGTACTGCTTAAAGAGACAATACTACCAGATGTTGACAGTTTGAATGGTACACTGATATCTGGAAATGCTGGTATTATACAGAAGAAAGTCATATATAAAAGCTCTGGATACTTCTGGACACTCTTTATCAAGAAGCTGGTTTTCATTTTCCCATTTTAATATATTGAAATTAAAGTTTTTTTGTGTTGTTATTGGATTCAATACATTGGGTATATACATGTACAGTATGTAACATTAAATAGTGTCCACCCTTACAATTGTCTCTTATGATAAAGTCCCAGGATGGAATAAAGCACATCGATGACTGTGTTAGGTCTGTGTAAGGTTTTTCATTACAAACATAACACAACCGGACAAAATTTCACACGACACTATTATGTCTGACATATACAAGCAATTTTAAGCATATGATGTAGCTGAACATCTATTTTTTTTTGTATCTTATTACATAGATATTCGTTAAATGATATTTCAAAGTAAAATAAATGAGCATTTCAAAGATGTACTAAGCGATATAGAAAAAAGATATGATTATAATCTAACGATTATGAAGTCTCCCAAACCGGCCACTGACACTATCTACCCACATATCAAATTTTGATGATATCGGACAATGTTGAATTTTTACCCTCCATTTTTATGCCGTGTTTTGGCAGCCATTTTTAAAATGGCAGACATCTTGAAAATTTTTAAAACACAGAATTGCTCCTCTAATGGTGACCTATCACTATGTCAAAAATTATGTCTCTATCATTATCCAGTTAGAAGTTATCAACATTAATGTACGAAATTTCAAGTTTCCCATAGGATTATATAGTAACCCCCACCCCCTTTGAACCCCCAAAAATATGGCTTTGACCCCCTTTACCACAAATCTGAAAACTTTGGGATCAACTAGAAACATATATCTATAACTCCACCAAGTTTCATGAAATTCTGTCCTGTAGTTCCTGAGATCTGCCGTGGACAAGTTCATAGTGCACGGAAAGAAAGGAGAATAACAAGAATAAAAAGAATAAGAATAATAATAATAATAAACGGAGCAAAAACAATAAGTCTCCAAACGTTGTTTGGGAGACTTAATTATACGACACAAATTTTTCCTTGACTGGTATAATTTATAGGTAAAATCTGTAATTTTCTTAAATTTTTTACCACTCTGTATATTTAAAGACTTGTTGTAATAATAAGTTTAAAAAAGTTTATCATTAAGGATAACTGATTAAATACATGTGAATTTGGTACTTTATTGAAATTTCACAGCATTTATAACAGACATCGATGATGATGGATGTGAAGATGTTACCTGATGTACATTTGTAATTTAATATATACACTGATTTTCATAAGACAGTTAATTTTCTTTTATTCTTAGTTTTTATTGTAATTCAAATGTCATGTAAATAATATAATTTTTTTTATAGTCAGTGCGATTGTGGGATCTTGCAAGATAAAGAGAGGTCATTATGCCTATATTCTACTTTTGGTATTTCTTCTGTGATATCGCAGAGATTTTGGGCTTAGGTCATCTCTCGTTATACCAGAGAGGCCGGTTCTTTAACTAGTACCAGTTTGCAACCTAGAATGGGCTCTTGTGAAAAAACATGAGAGTTCCTGGTATTTAATATGGGCAGGTGTATGAGGCTTCATGTCCCTAGAGCTCTCTATTTCCATTGAGGTTCTTATGCTTATGCTTTCATTGTTACCAATGTCATGAAGCGCAGACTTGCCAAAACTTCAAAATTATCGGTGGTTTGGTTCCTCTTTCCAGATCTTAATTTCGGTATAAAACTGGCCATTGATGGTATTCCATATCACTCAGTAGTTAGTTTTTCTTTGTAAAAATGTTAAAAAAATTTCTAAGCTGACATGATCAAAATTCCTGTTGCAGATGTCAGACATTTTATCATGTAATGTTCTTGTTTATATCACAGGTTTTGTTTATTCATCGAGTATTCAAAATAATCAGATTAATTGTAATTAAAATTTACAACAAACAACAATAATCTCTTAAGTTTAGCTATCAAAATAGAAATATCAAACCCAATATATCACAAAGCTCATGTGTCAAGAATTATTGAACTAATTCTTAATCTTTATTCTATGATAATACATTTCTCTGACATCACACTATTGTTCAAACAGTGGATTATTTTTAATAATATACAGTTTATTATTTTGTTATTGAATATATGAACTTTAACCTTTTTATAGGCTTAAAAACGAGATATATATATTTTATTGTTTAATTTTAGTTAATTGTGGCTTATTTAGCTTTCTGAATATTAAACAGGTAAAAATATATAATGAAAGCACTGTTGCAGATGGAATGTATTATGTAATTGAATACAATCCAACTTGTAGATTCTTAAAAATAACAAGGGCAACGCAAAGCGTTGCGTATCCCTTTGACTAAAAATTTGACACAGTGTCCTTGACCTTTGACCTATGACATTGAAAATCAATAGGGTTCCAGATTCTATTAAGGACTAAGTATGTACCAAGTTTGGTCAAGATCCATTGAAGGATGTTGATTCTAGAGTGTTCACAAGGATGTTATGGAAGGACAAACGGTAGCATTACTATATCCCTTCACAACTTTGTTGGCGACGGGATAACAAAATCAACCCTAACAAAAAATCCATTGAAAGATAACTTAGTTACATGTACTGTGATACAACCATACCATTATACATGAAAAGTAGAATGCGAAAAAAAAAAATCACTTTTGAAGTCGAACTATTTGCAAATCTCCAGATTTTAGATCAGGTAAAAGTCTGTAATGATCAATGTTATTTTTATATTTTGCATATTTTACATCAAAGCACACTTCATTTGATCTACTTTCATTATCGGAGTCATCAGGTGTTAAACTTGGGTCAGTCAATCCCAGTATTTCACCATTGAAGTGCACATATTTCTTATTTACCTTCCATTTATGCTCCTGTCATTAAATTTGGATTCTTGTATATTTCTTCAATTGTTGGTTTTTTTTTACAACTCTGATAATTATTATGGCACTTATTAGATAATATTTTCTGTTTTTTTGGTTTAGATGGAGCTTGACTTTGCAAGTCTTCACATGTATTTTCATCTATTTTTTCTTTGACTCCTTTACTATTATCTAAGTCTTCTTCCACTGTATTTCCATCACAAGTTTTCAAAGCACTAATTTTACTTTTCTTACATTTTGCCTTGATCTCCCCTCTTGTAGTGCTACTCATTTTTTGGGGTTGGAAATTATAGTGTTTTATCTCAGTTTTTTGCCTTGAACGCATGTATTTTTCAACCATTTTCTGTAGTAAATAAATTGTTTCCATTGTTGAAGCACAGTTTGTATCAACTTCACATTTATTTAACATTGTAAAGTAAAGATTTCTTAATTTCTTACATGTTGACAATTTTTCTAGTGCAGATTTTATGGCATTTTGTTTTTCTTGGATAACATGTTCTTTGTCTAATAGCTGAATGGAAGCTTCATCAAGAAAAGCAAAAAACTCGTATATTTCCTCCTTTCCTGAGAAATTATACATTGCACCACCTGTATGCAAATTGCCACAAACCTTATCACAGCCAAGATGACTTATCAATGTTAGCAAGTGGTCTTTCTGTAAATTACAATCATAACACATACTTTTAATTTCTGTTCTTACTGACATTACAACCCAGCCATAAAAATACATTTGTTTGTGTTTTTCTTGCTGTGAAATAAGCACATTGATTTGGGTTGATTCTAAGTCATCTGTTATTTGATTCTTTTTAACTATTGGCCAATGAATAGTGCTCCAGAAATATAAACACAGAGAAAGTACTAAATAGTAACAATCAAATGAAGAAATTGGCAAATTATCAAAATATATCAGTGGTATTGACCTTCTTGTTATAGTTGGAATTTGTGGAGCAGTCAGTGGCAGTTTGGTTATTGCAATACTCTTTGCCATTTTTTCATCAGCGTTCGTATATGAATGCTCCTTCTCACTGCTGCATAGTGGCTGTAAAGTTGTATTTTGTTGTATACAGTCATTAGGAATTGGAGTTGCAGTATACATAATGGGTTGCTTTGTGCTGAGATCACAAAAGTAATTGTGATCATATGTTGTTTTAACATTTGAGGATGCTTCATCCGATGACGGTGAATTACATGAATCATAATTGAACATATCCTCTCCGTTGATTGAATCTAGATGATTTATATTAATATTGTTATTACAATTTTCAATTTGTGGTTGTAAATTATTATTCACAGACATATTTTGTGAAGTAGAAGCAACAGATGTTTTATCCACAGAATAAGTTATGTCAAAAGTTGCTTCTGGTGAATCTGTATATGATTCAAGTGATTGGAGGGCATTGACAAAACTCTGATGAACACATTTGTTCGTTTGTAGTTTGAAAAACTCTGTTTGTACAAATGTTTCTATTCTCCTTACTTCATGTTGTGGTAAACATTGACCTTTTTTTAATAGGTCATAGAATTGTTCTTTCAAGTCATTCAAAAAAGTTATTAAATTGGATCTTAAAGGCTCATTATGAGCTGAATCAGCAATAATGTTGACCCCAGGAATGAAAGAATTTTCTTTTCTTTGTAAAAATGTTAAAAAAATTTCTAAGCTGACATGATCAAAATTCCTGTTGCAGATGTCAGACATTTTATATGAATGCGAAAGTTTTTCATTCTTTTCCCCACTCAATTTTGTAATATTTATTGAGTTTCCACCAAGAATCTGAATACCAAGTGTATTGAGGGTTTCACTTTCCATTCTTGTTTGCTGTAAATACATACAACAACACAGTTTTAGTAAGTGATGTACAAATATTGCAAAAAAGTATTTTAAATATTGCATCGAAGTCAGTGTATTCTTCCATAATCCTCCCAAAAAATTATTACAAAATATCACCACTAAACAAAAATTTAATATGCCAAAAATACTGAAACATAAAAAACAAGAGCAACGCAAAGCGTGACGTATCCCCTCCTAAAAAAATGACCCGATGACCTTGAATTTGACCTATGACCGTGAAAATCATTAGGCTTGCAGATTATCTTAAGGACTAAGTATGTACCAAGTTTGGTAAAAATCATTTGAAGGATGTTGATTCTAGAGTGTTCACAAGGATGATACACAGTAAAAATTAGACCAAGTGACCTTGACCTATGACCTTGAAAATCAATAGGGTTCCAGATTATCTTGAGGACTAAGTATGTAGCAAGTTTGGTCACAATCCATTGAAGGATGTTGATTCTAGAGTATTCACAAGGATGTTACGGAAGGATGGACGGTAGCGTTACTATATCCCTTCGCAACTTCGTTGGCGAGAGCATAATAAAGTAACAGTAACAGTAAGCTGTTACAAAAGTATTAATATTTAATCACATTAAACGGTTGTCAATTGTAAACATTTAAAAAATACAGCTTTGTTAATTCACCTGGCCAAAGGCCATGTGAGCTTTTGTCATAAGTAGTTTTGCAGCAATCATATGTTCTGAAACGGAGGGATGGTCCATGGGTGGTCCCCATTAAAAATTTAGTAAAACAGCCCCACCCTTTTTTCAAGATGGTGGCTGTTAGTAAAAATATAAATTTATCTTATTTTAATTTTTTTTTAACAATAATAATATTTTATTCAAATGCTTGTTATAACCAGCTTCACAAGCCCTAGATTTTTATGAAGCAATATATATAATATAAATTTGTGACACAGTTATATTAAAACTAGAGAAAGTTTATCTTCTAACAGAAAAAGGACCATAATTCATGAATGGTAAATGTCAGTAAATGTGTATTTTATGGTACACATCAATGTGTGAAAGTTTGAAGCGATATGGTCGAGTGGTACTTTAATTATTATCCGGAAACCAAAAGTGGGACGGACGGACATGAGGATCCCTATATACCCCTGACTCTTGTCGAGCGGGGGTATAATAATTCATATTCAAATAGTTTACCAATAATTCTGTAGTCTTTTTTAGAAATGAACCTTATCTGAATTTTTTCATTTCCTCCATATATTTGAAGGTATTCCCTAACAAATGAAACTGCACGTGTTGTCGTGCTGTGATACCCCCACTCGCTCTACATAAGTTGATGTGTAGTAAAGTATTAGATTATAGTAAGACTTAACGTAGTGGAAAGGCATAAAGGAGTGTAAAGAGTGCTGGAATCAAGAGATGTGTATCCTCCCAGGGCAGTTTGCTAGTAAACGTTTGGAATGATGAAAAATGATGTATTAGATATAAATATTATACATAGCTAATTAAGGAAATAATTTATAGCAGCAGCTCGTAAGGGAATATGAAAAGGGCCATAACTCTTGCAAAAATCAACCATCCGTGAAATCGGTATAATATGCGCATGCTCAGATCATGTCCAATCAAGATACCAAATATGAATAAAATGCGACAAAAGACAAATGATTAGTTGCGTACACAAGATGTGCGAACGGACATACGGTCAAAGAAACATGAAAAGGGCTGTAACTCTGGAAAATATCAACCATCCGTGAAATCGGTATAATATGCACATGCTCAGATCATGGCCAACCAAGATACCAAATATTAATAAAATGCGACAAAAGACAAATGACTAGTTGTATACACAAGATGTGCGAACGGACGTATGGTCAAACAAACATGAAAAGGGCTATAAATCAGGCAAAAATCAACTATCCGTGAAATAGGTATAATATGCGCATGCTCAGATCATGGCCAACCAAGATACCAAATATGAATAAAATCCAACAAAAGACAAATGACTAGTTACGTACACAAGGTTTAGGGACGGACGAACAGACAGACGGACGGACAAGGGTATTCCAGTATACCCACCAATCTGTGAGTGGGTGTATAACAATGTAAACATCAAGCCTTTCAATTTTTTGCTCTGAAATGTAATATGCCTTATATATTGAAAATCCAATGATGGTAAGAAAATTATTGAAGTCATAATAGCTTTTATCCAATATTTTATAATCGAATACAAGATGATATCAACTTATATCATTTTAATTTCTATTCCACTTTTTTTTTTAACAATTATTTTATTTTCACCCAAAACTCTTTGAAAAGTCATAAAGTAGTGACTATAGTCTTCCACTATATTACATAAATTGCATAAACTATTTTTCCTGATTTTCCATTTTAAAAGTAGCTTTTTAGTAGAAATAATTAAATGTAATAATTTCAATCTGAAAACCTTCAACTTATTTTCAGTTAAATAATTCAATATAAAATAACAAACTGTTTTACATTTTGGTAGTTCTTTTTGTAAATAGGTATTCCATGTATTAAAACCAATTGCTTTTGTAAATTTCTCATTGAGAAGCAATTCATAAAAAAAAAGATTCTTTAGGGTTGATATTTTTTAGGGGTTTCCCTTAATTAATACATAATTTATAAAAATATTGACTACACTTTTGTTTAAATTTTAGGCTTTAATTATATCTTTGGTATTTTACCTGTTTTGCCGTTAAATTTTTATTTCATGTAATTTATAATATTTAATAAAATTACGCATATATAGATGCATTATCTCATTTAAATCTTCTCATCTGAAACTGGTGAACCAAATAAAACCAAATATGGCTGGTATGGTCTTTGGGTGCTTATTTATAAATTTTCATATAGTCTACTGATTAGGCATATTTTGAAAAACAATCTCATTTAAATCTTCTCGTCTGAAACTGCTGAACCAATTTAAACCTAATTTGGCGAGGGTGCTCACCTTTAAAAATTATGTCTGATAACCCCCCCCCCCCCCCTCCTCTCAATTTAAGATGGATGCTGTTACTAAAAATATTATTTTCTTTTATTATCCATTGCTGCTTTTTTATAATTCTATAATAGCTCAAATTTTAACTGCAACTACATGGCATTGAGTAGTTCAACCTATCTATTTTTGTTTAAACTAATTATAACGTGTAGGCATATTATGAAGAAGGAAAAAACCTCCAAATTTTCTGCTAAAAAAAGGGAAATAAAAATGATCTTTGGTTGACACTCCCATTTTCTATACACTTTAGAAAGTCACGTTAGTTCTCTGTTTAAAAAAAAAAAAAATCGAGAAAGCATCAGAGATGCAACAGCCAAGTTGCAAGTCATAATCATTTGGTCTTGTTTTAGAAATAAGTAAGAAAATAAAGAATAAATATATGGTTTAAGGGTGGGGATCTCAACCATTAAAAAGTTCACTTCAGGTAGGGGGTGGGGTATGACCCTGGGGGCCTGAGCTATAATGCATTTAATTTGCCTAGTCACCCTGATCATAAATATATATGGTTTAGGGTGGGGATCTCGGTCACATTTTTTAAAACAGATTTCCCAGCGGGGTGGGGCTGAGCCCCGGGGATAAAAATGTTGCATGCACAACTTCACATTGGCATCTCCACCCATACCAAATATTAAGTTTCTATCTTTTGTGGTTTCAGAGAAATGTGTAATTCTCAAAATATGTACTTTTTCTATAAAAAACCATGATTTTACAAGAAAAAAACAATAGATTAATCTGAATTTCGAACTCGCTCTAAATAATAGTGTAGTAATGATTTCTACCAAAAATTGCATTCATCGGCCTAAAACTAAGAACGCTATCGCGTTAACGAAGATAATTCTCAAAATATGTACTTTTTCTATAAAAAACCATAATTTTATAAGAAAAAAACAATAGATTAATCTGAATTTCGAACTCACTCTAAATAATAGTGTAATAATGCTTCCTACCAAAAATTATGTTGATTGGCCAAAAACTAAGAGTGCTATCGTGTTAACGAAGATAGGCTAACATATGCCCGCCCGCCCGTCCGCCTTTCGCCAAAACATAAGCTGACTGCAACTTTGTTGCAACTCGGCTAAAAAGTAATAGAGACTTTATTAAACAGTAACTGTATTCAATCATCAGGTGAGTGATACATGCTCATGTGACCCTCTGATGCCCTGGCCACTAGACATCGATACAGGATCATGTGAACCTGTGATGCCCTGGCCACTAGAAATCGATAGCATACAGTTTTACCTACATATCCATACCACATTTGCTTTCCACTCAATTATTTCAGCTCTCCTTAATCAAATATTTTAACAATCATTCAAAAGGTCAAGGACCTACAATTATGCCAAGTTTAATTTTAAAGTATCAATTTTTGGGTTCCAATAAATTCCAATTTATTGTTTTTCCATTTTTATTATGGAATTATAACCTTTCAATTATCAATAGATGCAAATCTATCAACTCTCTGTTCATTAAATCTAATCCCTATTAAAAGGATTTATTGTAGCTTTTACCGTTTGAGAGATGTGAAATGACAAAAGGTACTATTTCAATGATAAAGATGAACATAGAAACCTATGGGCAAATTCATAAAGTTTTGATATTTTAAAACCATATACTACAAATATTTTCCTTTACATTCTTAAGTTATGTGTTTTGTTTTCATTTATTTTTGATAAATAGAAAAATGCTTCAGGTAGTTTTTAATCAGATTATCTTTGTTATGGTTTTCAAGTTATACTTTATTTCATTGAAACAAGCCCTTGTCGACTTGATGTGATAAAATCATAGTGTGTAAGACTTTTCATGGGGAGTTAATATAGTAATCGCCCTATATGTCGGTCTGTCTGTCTGTCTATGCAAGTTGTCACCACATGAGGTCAGGCTCAGAACTTAAGAAAGCCTTACAGCATAACAATTATACTTATTAATGTAACACACAAATGTCTGGCTTTGTCACAAATTAGCCTACAATTTCTAGATCATTAATTTTATTCAGATGCAATAAATTGTCAATTCATCTGGTCTACTCATAACTTATAAATGCCTTGAAGGATTATAATTATACATTTTATTATAATTGTATTAGCTGCAGAACCATAGCTGTTATGGTCCTTGGCCAGTTTTCTGAATATCAGAAACTGGCCAAGGACCATAATGGCTACGGTTCCGCAGCTATATTTGTATGCAACCACTAGCAAATATGTTTGGTAATAAGGTTGTAATGCATCACTGAAAATATCCCAAGTACTTGTGACAAAGGATTTTAATTAACAGTGAAACAATACATTAATTCAAATCCTATATGTTTGTTTTATATTGTGAGTGAGAGATTAATGTGATGGGATAAATTTGTCATCTATATCATGGCTACAACAAGTTATATTAAAGGAGATAATGATGATGTCAGCTTTGTACTAGACTGACACTGTAAATTGTATATTTATAGTTCTAGCTCACTGAAACAGACTTTCGGTAGACATGTCATTCCACTCAGTGCTTTATTACGAATCTGAGAAAACCGGTCTTTGTTTTTTTACATTAATGATCCATGCTTAGTGCAGAAGCAACAAATACAAATGTTTTAGTGTTTGGTTTGACTCAACCGGGCCTCAAACCAATGATCTACCACCATCAAGGCAAGCCTACTAACCATTAAAGGGGTGATAGTGAGCATTTGGTAGTTGAATATACAACTAGCTGTGCAATCAGTGCCCATCACCGCTCATGGCGAATTGTACTGGATATAACTTTATGTGATACAGTTTGTCAATGACTTGGTTTTCTCCAATAAAACGGACTACCACCATATAACTGAAATTTTTTTTAAAGTGCCATTAAACACCATAGCTCTAACCCTAATCATTACACCATTGATGCATTTTTGTTATTGTGTATGTGAAACATATAAAGGGTGATGCATTTTATTTATTTTGTTTAGGTTTTATCACAGAACCTCAATTTTTTTCAAAGCAAAATACAGATATTACTTGATGGTATCCCATGATGACACAGTACCACACAGATACACATAACATTAAAATTGAATAAAACATATATAGAGGAATAACATAAATGAAATTAAAAATAATGAAGCCAAATTATTTCAAAGATTCAAAAGTCTCAATGTGCAAGTATTCACAAAAGAATATATATTAAAATCTATTACAGTTGCACTGAACTCAGGTAGATAAAGGACAATTTATTTCACCTGTGAAGATTTATGTCACCAACTCGAAACATAATACAAAATCCATTATTTTTACTCACATGTTAATGAATTATTTTTTAGAAAAAAAATATCAGCTAATAATCATTGAATTAAATTAAAAATTTTATTTCACAAAAGGTGTCTAAAAGGGACAATAAATACACAATGTAGCATATTTCGAAGGTATATTTTACACTTAAAATAGTAAAACAAGACAAATGTAGAAAATACAGATGGTCCAGTATATTACTGTATGAAGCACATTATTGTGTCAAGCAAAATACTGTGTCCACACTTTCAAATTTCCTTCGTCGCTCTGCATAGCAATTTATTTCCATTTGATATGGCATTTGTGTAAAAAGCTTTAGCAACTCTTTTATCATGGACTCCTATATATTATTTATGGAGGCAGACCCAAGGAATTCTTTTTATTACAACTTATAAAGAAATAATTTGATACATTGTATTATTGTTTCATTGTTTCCCCAATACTTTTGATATGAATCTAAGAAAAAAAATGGCTTAAAATTAAATATAAAAATAAACTCACCCAAAAATATTCTTCCGAAACAAATGGAAATAAAAGTCAAGTGTTGTAAATACAACTGAAAAATAAATAAATAGAAATAAATAGAAACACAAAATATTAAAGAGAACAGGAAAATAAAAAATATACACAACAACCTAGCTAAACAAAACACAAGGCAAACAAAGGCTGTGTCTGTCTTACAGACCCACACAGAAATAAAAATTTAGGAAAAAAAACACAAAGGCTGTGTCTGTCTTACAGACCTACACAGAAATACAAATGTATGAAAAAAACACAAAGGCTGTGTCTGTCTTACAGACCCACACAGAAATAAAAATTTAGGAAAAAAAACACAAAGGCTGTCTGTCTTACAGACCCACACAGAAATACAAATGTATGAAAAAAACACAAAGGCTGTGTCTGTCTTACAGACCTACACAGAAATACAAATGTATGAAAAAAATACAAAGGCTGTGTCTGTCTTACAGACCCACACAGAAATACAAATGAAAGAAAAAAACACAAAGGCTGTGTCTGTCTTACTGACCCACACAGAAATACAAATGTATGAAAAAAACACAAAGGCTGTGTCTGTCTTACAGACCCACACAGAAATACAAATGTATGAAAAAAACACAAAGGCTGTGTCTGTCTTACAGACCTACACAGAAATACAAATGTATGAAAAAAACACAAAGACTGTGTCTGTCTTACAGACCCACACAGAAATACAAATGTATGAAAAAAAAACAAAGGCTGTGTCTGTCTTACAGACCTACACAGAAATACAAATGTATGAAAAAAACACAAAGGCTGTGTCTGTCTTACTGACCCACACAGAAATACAAATGTATGAAAAAAACACAAAGGCTGTGTCTGTCTTACAGACCTACACAGAAATACAAATGTATGAAAAAAAACACAAAGACTGTGTCTGTCTTACAGACCCACACAGAAATACAAATGTATGAAAAAAAACCAAAGGCTGTGTCTGTCTTACAGACCCACACAGAAATACAAATGTATGAAAAAAACACAAAGGCTGTGTCTGTCTTACAGACCCACACAGAAATACAAATGTATGAAAAAAACACAAAGGCTGTGTCTGTCTTACAGACCCACACAGAAATACAAATGTATGAAAAAAACACAAAGGCTGTGTCTGTCTTACAGACCCACACAGAAATACAAATGTATGAAAAAAACACAAAGGCTGTGTCTGTCTTACAGACACACACAGAAATACAAATGTATGAAAAAAACACAAAGGCTGTGTCTGTCTTACAGACCTACACAGAAATACAAATGTATGAAAAAAACCACAAAGGCTGTGTCTGTCTTACAGACCCACACAGAAATACAAATGTATGAAAAAAACACAAAGGCTGTGTCTGTCTTACAGACCCACACAGAAATACAAATGTATGAAAAAAACACAAAGGCTGTGTCTGTCTTACAGACCCACACAGAAATACAAATGTATGAAAAAAACACAAAGGCTGTGTCTGTCTTACAGACCCACACAGAAATACAAATGTATGAAAAAAACACAAAGGCTGTGTCTGTCTTACAGACCTACACAGAAATACAAATGTATGAAAAAAACACAAAGGCTGTGTCTGTCTTAGACCCACACAGAAATACAAATGAAAGAAAAAAACACAAAGGCTGTGTCTGTCTTACAGACCCACACAGAAATAAAAATTTATGAGAAAACACAAAGTATGTGTCTGTCTTACTGACCCACACAGAAATACAAATTTATGAGAAAACGCAAAGGCTGTGTCTGTCTTACAGACCCACACAGAAATACAAATGTATGAAAAAAACCCAAAGGCTGTGTCTGTCTTACAGACCCACACAGAAATACAAATGTATGAAAAAAACACAAAGGCTGTGTCTGTCTTACAGACCCACACAGAAATACTAATGTATGAAAAAAACACAAAGGCTGTGTCTGTCTTACAGACCTACACAGAAATACAAATGTATGAAAAAAAACACAAAGGCTGTGTCTGTCTTACAGACCCACACAGAAATACAAATGTATGAAAAAAACACAAAGACTGTGTCTGTCTTACAGACCCACACAGAAATACAAATGTATGAAAAAAACACAAAGGCTGTGTCTGTCTTACAGACCCACACAGAAATACAAATGTATGAAAAAAACACAAAGGCTGTGTCTGTCTTACAGACCCACACAGAAATACAAATGTATGAAAAAAACACAAAGGCTGTGTCTGTCTTACAGACCTACACAGAAATACAAATGTATGAAAAAAACACAAAGGCTGTGTCTGTCTTAGACCCACACAGAAATACAAATGAAAGAAAAAAACACAAAGGCTGTGTCTGTCTTACAGACCCACACAGAAATACAAATTTATGAGAAAACACAAAGTATGTGTCTGTCTTACAGACCCACACAGAAATACAAATTTATGAGCAAACACAAAGGCTGTGTCTGTCTTACAGACCCACACAGAAATACAAATGTATGAAAAAAGGTCCAAAAACAATGACTGTGTTGTGTTTTACTAACGGTAAAAACACACACACAATAAACAATTATAGAAAAAGAAAAAACAACAACAATAAAGTCCAAATACACAGCTATACCAAATATAGTCAATATAACAAAATAATATGCAAACTATTTATAAAAAAAAAAAAGAGAAAACACAAAGGCTGTGTCTGTCTTTCAGACCCACACAGAAATACAAATGTATGAAAAAAGGTCCAAAAACAACGACTGTGTTGTGTTTTACTAACTGTAAAAACACACACACAATAAACAATTATAGAAAAAGAAAAAAAACCAACAATAAAGTCCAAATACACAGCTATACCAAATATAGTCAATATAACAAAATAATATGCAAACTATTTATAAAAAAAAAAAAGAGAAAACACAAAGGCTGTGTCTGTCTTTCAGACCCACACAGAAATACAAATGTATGAAAAAAGGTCCAAAAACAATGACTGTGTTGTGTTTTACTAACTGTAAAAACACACACACAATAAACAATTATAGAAAAAGAAAAAACCCAACAATAAAGTCCAAATACACAGCCATACCAAATATAGTCAATATAACACCCCAAATAATATGCAAACTATTTATAAAAAAAAAAACAAGAGAAAAAACAAAGGCTGTGTCTATCTTACAGACCTACACAGAAATACAAATTTTTGAGAAAACACAAAGGCTGTGTCTGTCTTACACTTACAGACCCAGACAGAAATACAAATTTATGAGAAAAGGTCCAAAAAACAATGACTGTGTTGTCTTTTACTAACTGTAAAAACACACACGTCAATAAACAATTATAGAAAAAGAAAAAAAACAATAATAAAGTCCAAATACACAGCTATACCAAATATAGTCAATATAACAAAATAATATGCAAACTATTTATAAAAAAAAACAAGAGAAAACACAAAGGCTGTGTCTGTCTTACAGACTCACACAGAAATACAAATGTATGAAAAAAACACAAAGGCTGTGTCTGTCTTACAGACCCACACAGAATTCCAAATTTATGAGAAAAGGTCCAAAAACAATGACTGTGTTGTGTTTTACTAACTGTAAATACACACACGGCAATAAACAATTATAGAAAAAGAAAAAAACCAACAATAAAGTCCAAATATACAGCTATACCAAATATAGTCAATATAACAAAATACAGACGTTGGCCAGGAATGAGTTCGCAAAATGGCGACGTTATAAACATTTTAACAGAAAATTGAAATTTTTAAAGTAACATTTCATGCAATAAAAGTAATTTTCTTACCTTGAAACTCTAGTATTTTGTTATCTGACCCCTACTTCTTAGAACACACCTGATCCGCCGAGGTATACTGTCATATAAACTCCGTATGTAGTGCAAACAGAGGAATCTCGGACTAGTGCAAACCCAAATCTGTCCAAATATCCAGAACAACACGTCTCAAGTCATTGGCATTCTTTATTTCTCTAAGTCGTTTTTGTACCTGTATTTTTAGAACTTTCCACACATTTTCGATAATGTTAAGATCTGGGCTTTGTGGGGGCCAAAGAAGGGTACGAATTCCATTTTCATCTTTCCACTGATTTGCTCGTAAAGAGACGTGACATGGCGCATTGTCCTCCTGGAAAATCCAAGGTCTGTCAGAAAAGTGCCTGACAACAACCGGCCAAAGATTATCGTCTAAAACCGAAATATATTTATCGGTATTCATGTTACCATCAATAGCAACCAAAGTTCCAACTCCATAGTACGTAATGCAACCCCAAAACATAACAGAAGCACGGCAGGTTGTCTCAAAGTCGTCCAGCTGGCCAAGAGTCAGACAGTCGGGTCGAAAACGCTCGTCGGGCTTCCTCCAAACATAGACTTTCCCATTTCTACCCAACATAATTTTTATCTCATCACTAAATATTATGGATGACCAGTTATTCTGAACATTCCAGTGCAATTTCTGACGACAGAATCCCATTCTACGGTCACGATTTACACGTGATATTGTAATTTTCTTGCATATCATGCGTCTTTTGTAACCATCAAAGCACAGTCTCCTGCGAACAGTTCTTTCAGACACATTGCATCCCGTCCTGTTATTAAATCTAGCAGTTAAGTCCTTCAATGTTTGTCTTCGATTCCTTTTCACACTCCGAAAGAGAACCCGTTCATCCCTTGGGGTAGTTTTTTTACGACCTCCACTTCTCGGATTATTTTCTATGCTTCCCTTTTCGCGTGTCCGTTTTAAAAATTTCTGAATAGTTCTACAGTTAATTCCAGTAAATTCCTGAATTTTGTAGCTCGAAAACCCTTGGTGTGATAACGATAGTAGTATTTCTTTCTGCTCGGTTGTTAATTCCTTACCGTGTCTACCCATCTTTTCAGCAGACGATTTTTACCAAAGGGAAATAAATCTGATGAAAACTACGTAATCGTGGATATTTTAATTCAAAAACAATAACGGACAGGAAAAATTCGTTACGTTTGGATTCTAGATTGATGATAAGACCACATATGGACATTTAACACGATATCGATAAGTGCGACGTCGCCATTTTGCGAACTCATTCCTGGCCAACCAGACGTTGGCCAGGAATGAGTTCGCAAAATGGCGACGTTATAAACATTTTAACAGAAAATTGAAATTTTTAAAGTAACATTTCATGCAATAAAAGTAATTTTCTTACCTTGAAACTCTAGTATTTTGTTATCTGACCCCTGCTTCTTAAAACACACCTGATCCGCCGAGGTATACTGTCATATAAACTCCGTATGTAGTGCAAACCCAAATCTGTCCAAATATCCAGAACAACACGTCTCAAGTCATTGGCATTCTTTATTTCTCCAAGTCGTTTTTGTACCTGTATTTTTAGAACTTTCCACACATTTTCGATAATGTTAAGATCTGGGCTTTGTGGGGGCCAAAGAAGGGTACGAATTCCATTTTCATCTTTCCACTGATTTGCTCGTAAAGAGACGTGACATGGCGCATTGTCCTCCTGGAAAATCCAAGGTCTGTCAGAAAAGTGCCCGACAACAACCGGCCAAAGATTATCGTCTAAAACCGAAATATATTTATCGGTATTCATGTTACCATCAATAGCAACCAAAGTTCCAACTCCATAGTACGTAATGCAACCCCAAAACATAACAGAAGCACGGCAGGTTGTCTCAAAGTCGTCTATGATCTCCCCTGGTAATACCATGGTAATACCAAATCTTTTTGAGCTTTTATACAGGTTCCACTTGAAGTTTAATATAAGTGACACTCATATCTCATGCAAGAGTACTTAATTGGAAACTTACCTACGAAAATCAACATACTTTTAATGTCTTCTCGAAGTTGTAAACTCTCGAAAATCCTACGTTCACTTTTGATTTAATACAAATCAGACTCAGAGCTCTACAATTCACACCAGCTCCCAGGCCAAGGCTAGTAAGGAAAACATTTTTACTCGCCAACTAAAGTATGTTACTTGCCAGTCAATTACAACTACTATTACTTTATAACTCCAAAATGTATTCACTTGTCTTCTTCTTTACTATTTAGTATACAGCAAAACTTCATAACTAAAGATTGTAAACAATTATTAATGCCCTGAATGAAACAGGAGTAATCTCGTTGAAATTAGGATTCCGAAGAAATTTTCTGTCTGTATCTTCGACAGAAAATTTCTTCGGAATCCTAATCTCAACGAGATTAAGACAGGAGATGCTTACTCTCTGGAACTCGGCCCCACTTTTTGTAGGTCTGTGCTTGACTTTTTTTATTGATTAAAACTTGTAATTAAAGAGACAAAAAATAATTAAAAGAGTAAATTTTGAACTAATACAGTCTAAATTTCAGGGCCTGCCTTTCTGCAAAATTCACAATACATAACGTCGTAACTGGAATCGTACATGAGCCACGAAAACTTCGACTTCCCAACATCTTGGAATTTACACTTTCAGCTTTAGAACCTTCATCAGTATTTTCGATTGATACTTCCCGCGATGTTGCATCGGGCGAGGCCAGTTTCATGATCAGTTGATTCAACCGATTTATTTTTAGCGAAGAATTTTGTAAGAAGGTTTTGTTTTTTACCCATCGTGGCCACTTGCAAGTGCTAAAAGTATGTGATTTAAAACTTTTATGTCTGAGTCAATTGTGCTGTTTTAAAAGATCGGATAATCAAAGTCGAAAGTTAAATGGAAAAATATGATTGGAGAGGGAAGGAAATTTTTTTGGATATTTAAACTCGCCATCTGGCGATCAATACAGAATTTTTACTCGCATTTTACAAAAGTAACTCAAATGCGAGTGTTTTGGTCGCAGTGTAGAGCCCTGCAAATTCAGGCGGTTACATTTGAATGCAAGCAAATTTGTATTTAAGGTCACAAGGTCATCACATATGAACTTCAAATGATCCTTAAATCTGTAGATTTCTGCTGACATTCAGTGTCTTGCAGCATCTACTACTAGTAGGGTTTATTTTTTAACAGTGAATGGATTTATTTTGTATTTACCAAGGGAGATAGACAAGATCATTGATATGTGCAATTAGCACAAGTGATTAAGGAATTAAATTTGAATACAATTGAATATATGTGTGACCATGTTTTATGCAGATGCCTCAAAATGAGCTAATGTGATATCATCATCAGAGCTCCAGATAATTTTCAAGTCCAAAGGGTAATTACCCCCTACTTTTGAAAATGATGCGTATTTGCATATTTCCTTTGCACTGTTGTACCCTCTACTTCAGAAAAGATTGCTTACATGTACACTTTTAAAATTATGTTTGACACAAGTGTTATTCAATAAACACAGGATGCAAGTGAAATGTATATCTCTGTTTAATTTGACACGATTGTGTCATGTTTATTAATAAAATGTTGTAAATATTTTGTTTTTTGCTCGTCGACTTTTCACAGCCGTGTTGATAATGTCATCAATGATTCCTTTAATTATACTGTCACTAGACACAGATGAAACTGTCAGGAACTTTTAAAAAAGTATATAATTTTCCGTAGCGCGCTTATTCATGTTCTTGCTCATTTTCAACGAACAACGTGTTCCCAAATTCACTTTCGTTTTAGTTCTTAACTAAACCACATTTATTTGTAATATTGACCGCGATTGGATTATTTATCCAAAACATCCAATCAGATCTCTTTTGACATCGATGCTTAGAAAGGCAAACATTCGGTACCCCTCGGATGTATACACTTTCTCTTTCGAAAAGCATAAAGGGAAGTAATTACGGGGAATTTCTCAAAGTCAAAAATGTATTGTTTATGTACACAATGTATTATCGTCAACAGCGTACAAGTACGCTCTGAATTTGGAAAGTTTGCTTACACAGCAATATGTATGCATAAATGTACACTCGGATCTGATAATACATGCGTTTTTACTCGTTTTCATAGCGTAAAAAACGCAAATACGCAGCTTATCTGGAGCTCTGATCATGCAAAAATATATCAGAGGTGGAGTTCAACATCTGAAATTCTACAACAAACTACCAAATGATTATAGCCTACTTGATGTTGGGCAAAGTAAATTGTATTAAAAATAATAAACAACAAGACATTTATTGTAAACCTTTTTCATGCTTCTCTGAGACTTGCTGATCCAAATTGAAACAAACCTTGTAGGAATGTCAATTCATTTGGCTGATCTCATCAGTATTTGTGATTTTGGTGCCACCGCAGAACTTGGATACAGTGGGACCTGTCTAATCCGAAGCACCAAGAGACCAGGGAAATGTGTCGTTGTCGTGATCATATGGTAGTTGGATTTACAACTTCCTATACAATCAGTGCTTATCACCACTAGCGTGAGTTTGAATCCCGCTCATGGCGAGGTGTACTCGATACAACATTAATGTCATTATGTGATAAAATTTGTCAGTGACTTGCGGCAGGTCAGTGGTTTTCCCCAGGTCATCTGGTTTCCGCCATCAATAAAACTGACCACCACAATTTAACTGAAATAATGTTGAAAGTGATGTTAAACATCATAACTCGGCCCTAGAATCAAATCGGTAATGGTCTATTAGAAATCCAAGATAGTCCAAATCAGAACAAAGTGTTTGTTCAATATTCATGACAAGAGCAATTTTATAAACAATATATAAGATTGTACTAAAAAGATGTTGCTGAGAAGGTACCAGAGACAGATTTTTTGAATACCTACTTTGAAGGGATGAACTACAATTACAAATGTAATTGATGGGTCATAAAATTTTGCCTGGCAAACAGGTTGCCAACAACCACTCCCACAAAAAGTGAATAAGGATCTGTTGTAAGACATATTATTTTACATTGAAGGAGTGTGGTATTCTACAAACATATGGCACTCAACAATCGATTAAGCATAAAAGTACACTTTACTGGACTGAACCATGCATGTTTTACCAGTCATAATTTGGGCCTTTATTTACTTTAGGGATACCAACATAACCTTAACAAAAAGAAGGGCCTTAGAGTTAGGATTAGGGGTGGCATTTGTATTGGGACCTCTAAAGTAAATCTAGGCCATAATTTACCACTATGAATCTATAAAATTACTGACATTTGTTCTAGTAGGTAAATACAATTCATATATCCAGACCAATTTTTAGCTCACCTTGCCAAAGGCAATGTGAGCTTTTGCCATCACTTTGCATCCGGCATCTGTCGTCCGTTAACTTTTCACATTTTAATCTTCTCCTCTGAAACCTCTCAGCCAAATGAAGTGAAACTTGGTAGGAAACATCTATGGAAGGTCCTCTCTAAAGAATGCTCATTTTGTCCCGATCCATTAACAAACATGGCTGCCATAGGAAATTCTTGTTTCTGATTGGCCGATTTTTAAAAATCTTCTCCTCTGAAACCACTTGGCCAAATGAACCGAAACTTGGTAGGAAGCATCTATGGCAAGTCCTCTAAAAAAATTGCTCATTTAATCCCGATCCGTTTTCAAACATGGCCGCCACAGACAATTCTTGTTTCTGATTGGTTGATTTCTAAGAAATCTTCTTCTCTGTAACCACTTGGCCAAATGAATCGAAATTTGGAAGGAAGCATCCTTGGAAGGTCCTCTATAAAGTTTGGTCATTTAGTTCTGATCCGTTAGCAAACATGGCCACCACATACAATTCTTGTTTCTGATTGGTTGATTTCTAAAAAATCGTCTCTGAAACTGCTTGGCCAAATAAATCGAAACTTGGTAGGAAGCATCCTTGGAAGGTCCTTTATAAAGATTGATAATTTAGTTCCGATCCGTTAACAAACATGGCCGCCAAAGGCAATTGTTGTTTCTGATTGGTTGATTTCTAAAAAATCTTCTTCTCTGAAACACTTTGCCAAATGAATCAACACTTGGTAGGAAGCATCCTTGGAAGGTCCTTTATAAAGATTGCTAATTTAGTTCCGATCCGTTAACAAACA
The DNA here is from genome assembly GCA_963383655.1 of Bathymodiolus septemdierum. Lineage (NCBI taxonomy): Eukaryota > Metazoa > Mollusca > Bivalvia > Mytilida > Modiolidae > Bathymodiolus > Bathymodiolus septemdierum. Next base: position 36,691,271 of record OY726524.1, on the reverse strand, counting down.
TGGCCACCACAGGCCATTCTTGTTTCTAATTGGTGGATTTCTAAATATCTTCTTCTGTAACTGCTTAACCAAATGACCAAAACTTGGTGGCAAACACCTATGGGAGGTTCTGTATTAAGTTTCCTCAAAGCAGAATGAAAGGTGAGCGACACAGGCTCAGCCCACTGAGCCTCTAGTTACAGTACATGTAGCTCTGAGTCTAGAATTTTTGTAGTGCTAATTTAGGGTTAGGGTTATGGTGTTTAATGCCACTTTCAACAATATTTCAGTTATATTGTGGCGGTCAGTTTTATTGGTGAAGGAAATCGGATTAACCGGAGAAAACCTGCCGCAGGTCACTGACAAACTGTATCACATATTGTATTGAGTACACCTCACCATGAATGGTGTTCGAGTTCACAACTTAAGTGGTGACAGGCACTGATTGCACAGGTAGTTGTAAATACTTCTACAATACGATCACGACCATGATGGCCCCTAGTGCTAATTTAACATTCGGTTTTTTTCATATCCAAATTTTAGTAAATAAAATACATAAGTTTTTTATTTTTACAGGTAGCCTAATCACCATTGTTGACTGAAGAAGAAATCTTTTAAATACTGTGTTAGCTGTGAGAAACAGTAAACAACAACATAATCAAGTGGAATTGGAATTTCAAAGGCACTTGCACGCTACTGGATAAGAAAACTACACACAAATAAAAGAGATAATGGCAGAAAATGGAGCAAATAATCAGAAATTAAATACTAGCTATTCTGATTCAGAATCAGATTTAGTTAACATTGCATCTAAAAGACTTTCAACATCAGGTCCTGATGACAGCCTTATATCAAACACAAATTGTTCTTCTACTGACAGTTCAGATTCAGAATTATATTTTTCTACAGAAGAAAAAATGACATCGAGCAATTCAGGAAATGAACATTTCATCGAAAAATTGTCATCTGTATCATTGGACGAAGATTCAAACCAGAATAACGATCCTGGCTTTCATGTAGATAATTTACAGTATTCTAGTGATATAAAAACAAGACGGAAGCGCAATAAGAGGCAGAAAAGAAAGCAGAGAGAGAAAAAATGGTTTTCTGGAGAGAGTTTCAATCCATTACTTATAGATTCTGTTAATAATTTAGAGTTTGACACCGTAATGAGTTTTATCAAAGAAAAATCCTTTATAGTAGAAAAAATTATTCCAAGCTTAGTAGAATTATGTCTGAGATGTTCTCAAGATGGTCTTCAAGAAAGTGACATGGCTACCCGCTCTTTGAGGAGAATACACAAAGTGGTATACCGTAATATGTTTTTATGTAGATATCAACTTTCATGGATGCTTTATCTTTTATCAAATTGTGAAAAAGAAAAGGGAGAGAACTGTGACAGTTACAATGTGGCTGTTTACAACAAAGACAGAAGTATCAGAAAGTATGTATTTCCAAGATCATGTAGAAACATATGGAATCAAGCTGTTTATGTGAAGAACTATGAACATCTTAATGACAACAAACCTTACACACATGTACCACTGTCAGCGTGTCTTTCCTATACACATGTCATCTCTTATATTAATTTGTTTTTCTTAGGATATGAAATTGATATGTATTTACATAACTTATACAAACTGTCAGGTAAGTTTCATAATTTTATGCTGTTGAAGTTTATAAGAGAAATCATCTGCTGATCAAAAGGATTTATTCACTAAAAATAAGAGAGTTTTAGAATTCTTTTTGATAAAATGTCTACAGTTACTTATTGCTTAATACAAACGAATATAAGATGTAACAGTGTATTGTAATATGATATGACGGGACATATGTGACACACTAATATGCTTGGACATATGTATACAGAGTTACTGACATATTGGTGACACACATGACATATTGGTGACACATATGACATATTGCATTATTGGTGACATGTATACTGATATCAGAGGACATATGTACAATGTATACAGAGTCACTAACATATTGGTGACACACATGACATATTGGTGACACATATGACATATTGCATTATTGGTAATATGTACACTGATATCAGAGGACATATGTACAATGTATACCGAGTCACTAGCATATTGGTGACACACATGACATATTGGTGACACATATGACATATTGCATTATTGGTGACATGTATACTGATATCAGAGGACATATGTACAATGTATACAGAGTCACTAACATATTGGTGACATACATGATGTATTGGTGACATGTACACTGATATCAGGAGACATATGTACAATGTATACAGAGTCACTAACATATTGGTGACATACATGATGTATTGGTGACATGTACACTGATATCAGGAGACATATGTACAATGTATACAGAGTCACTAACATATTGGTGACATACATGATGTATTGGTGACATGTACACTGATATCAGGAGACATATGTACAATGTATACAGTCACTAACATATTGGTGACATACATGATGTATTGGTGACATGTACACTGATATCAGGAGACATATGTACAATGTATACAGAGTAACTAACATATTGGTGACATACATGATGTATTGGTGACATGTACACTGATATCAGGAGACATATGTACAATGTATACAGAGTCACTAACATATTGGTGACATACATGATGTATTGGTGACATGTACACTGATATCAGGAGACATATGTACAATGTATACAGAGTCACTAACATATTGGTGACATACATGATGTATTGGTGACATGTACACTGATATCAGGAGACATATGTACAATGTATACAGTCACTAACATATTGGTGACATACATGATGTATTGGTGACATGTACACTGATATCAGGAGACATATGTACAATGTATACAGAGTCACTAACATATTGGTGACATACATGATGTATTGGTGACATGTACACTGATATCAGGAGACATATGTACAATGTATACAGAGTCACTAACATATTGGTGACATACATGATGTATTGGTGACATGTACACTGATATCAGAGGACATATGTACAATGTATACAGAGTCACTAACATATTGGTGACATACATGATGTATTGGTGACATGTACACTGATATCAGGAGACATATGTACAATGTATACAGAGTTACTGACATATTGGTGACATACATGATGTATTGGTGACATACACTGATATCAGGAGACATATGTATGAAGAGCTACTGACATTGGTGACATACACTAATATCAAGGGATATATACATTTTTGTATATATACAGAGTTACCGACATATTGGGGACATTGATTGATTGATAATTTATGCCAATGTGCATACACTGGTATCAGGAGACATATATATACATAGTTACAGACATATTGGTGACATACACTGATATCAGGGAACATATGTATTAGGGTTGTAACGATCCAACGGTGCACTGATGCATAGTGATGTTTTCTTTTGCGATATATGAATCGATACTTGCCCCCCCGAAACAATTCTGATCAGATACCGTTTTTTTATTTAAAGCGCACCAAAAAGCGAGCTCTCCACAAGCATGGTAGTAAAGCAATCATGGCATTACAATTTTTTCCCCCCATGGCTTCACACAGTTCTCCCGTGTGGAAATTCTTCAGTTTTAATGAATCATAATCTGATTGAGAGGTTAATAAACAAGGGTACGGTAGATTGTTGTATTTGTGATGCAAAAATGAAATATAATGGCAAAGAATATTGCAAGACTTCACATGGATATCAACATCGAGAAAACACTGATTGTTTTCAGACATGTTGAGCAGCCAACTAAGTCTAAGCTTATTTTAGGTAGGGGAAATGGGGAGGTTTCAGTATGCAGTAGACTCTGCATCTCTTGAATTAAATTCATTACTGTGGTGATGAGCGAAAAGTTATAAAAAAAACACATATTGGTGACATACACTGGTATCAGAAGACATACATTGTATGTATGCACAATTACTGACATATTGGTGACATATATATACTAATATCAGGAGACACATGTATACAGAGTTGCTGACATATTGGTGATATACACTGGTATCAGAAGACATATGTATACACAGTTACTGACATATTGGTGGCATACATGTATACTAATATCAGGAGACATATGTATACAGAGTTACTGACAAACAGACATATTGGTGACATTGATTGATTGATTGATTGATTGATGTTTAATGCCAATGTGACATACAAGGGTATCAGGAGACATATATATACATAGTTACTGACATATTGGTGACATACACTGATATCAGGAGACATATCATCATATGCATACATAGTTACTGATATATATTGGTGACATACACTAATATCAGAAGACATATGTATACAGAGTTACTGACATATTGATGACATACACTAATATCAGGAGACATATGTATGCATAGTTACTGACATATAAAAGTCATATTGGTGACATACAGGAAGTAATCTACAAAATGCTACATAGAAAACTAAAGATTGAGCAACACAAACCCTGCTAAAAATCAAGGTGAACTCAAATTATGGATATTCAATTTTTTTTTAGAAAGAAAATGTTATAGAAATATCATTGTGCTCACCAAGAAACATGTGACATTCATTCATGAGTCTTTGCTCATGCTGATTGTTTTTTATCAATGACATTAAAAGCTAGAATTTAAGTCGCATGCATAATAAATTTTGACAAAGTTGAATTAAGATGGAAATAATCACATATATATACCTGATTAAAATTTTTTTTTTCAGTTTTTGCAACAGCTATAGATCTCATGATGCCAACAACTACTAGATGTTCCAGTTCTTTATCAAACAGAACAAGGGTGAAACATGAAATGCAAAAAAGGTCAGCATGTTTATAGTATTTGTTTAGACACATACAAGACTATATGAAACCGGTTTCATGTCACAGAATTGAATTATTGTTGTTAGACAGCCACCCTCTACACTCAGTAACTGAAACACAGCTTTTTAGAAACTTTCAGAAGTTCTTCAATGCAATAAAAATCTGCATTTTTCAGAGTATTTAAATCCAAATGGATTCTGTGTCCTTTTCTTGTGTCCATTAAAATATTATTTATGCACCCATAAAAGGACGTGTTTCAGTTATTTCCCCTAGCTGCCCCATTGTGCAAGTTTTACTGACACGATGTGCCACAATGGTTTAAAACAAATAGACAAAAAATGATCTACAAAACACTACAAAGAAGACTGAACAACGTGTGAACTCAGTTGTTTCAGTGAACTCAGTTGTTTCAGTGAACTCAGTTGTTTCAGTGAACTCAGTTGTTTCAGTGAACTCAGTTGTTTCAGGGAACTCAGTTGTTTCAGGGAACTCAGTTGTTTCAGTGAACTCAGTTGTTTTAGTGAACTCAGTTGTTTCAGTGAACTCAGTTGTTTCAGTGAACTCAGTTGTTTCAGTGAACTCATTTGTTTTAGTGAACTCAGTTGTTTCAGTGAACTCAGTTGTTTCAGTGAACTCAGTTGTTTCAGTGAACTCAGTTGTTTTAGTGAACTCAGTTGTTTCAGTGAACTCATTTGTTTCAGTGAACTTAGTTGTTTCAGTGAACTCAGTTGTTTCAGTGAACTCAGTTGTTTCAGTGAACTCAGTTGTTTCAGTGAACTCAGTTGTTTCAGTGAACTCAGTTGTTTCAGTGAACTCAGTTGTTTTAGTGAACTCAGTTGTTTCAGGGAACTCAGTTGTTTCAGGGAACTCAGTTGTTTCAGTGAACTCAGTTGTTTCAGTGAACTCAGTTGTTTTAGTGAACTCAGTTGTTTCAGTGAACTCAGTTGTTTCAGTGAACTCAGTTGTTTCAGTGAACTCAGTTGTTTCAGTGAACTTAGTTGTTTCAGTGAACTCAGTTGTTTCAGTGAATTCAGTTGTTTCAGTGAACTCAGTTGCTCCAGAAGACATCTAGCATGATGATCTTACTTATAGATGTTATAACTGAGAAATAAAACAGGATTAAAAAAGATACTTTTTTAATCAATGTATCAAGGAAAGAGTTTTTCTTTTAATATTTTGGGGCCGTCATGGTCGTGATAGTAAAGTAGTTGGATTTACAACTACCTGTGCAATCTGTGCCTATCACCACTAAAGTTGTGAGTTTGAACCCCGTTCATGACGAGGTGTACTCGATACAACATTATGTGATAAAGTTTGTCAGTGACTTGTGACAGGTTGGTGGCTTTCTCCGGGTATTCTAGGTTTCCTTCAACAATAAAACTGACCACCACGATATAACTAAAATCTTGTTGAAAGTGGTGGTAATCACTATAATCCTAACCCTTTTAATATTTTGTTTTTTACTTGTAGATTTCCTATTGGGACTAAGATGTGTTTTGACACGGTAATACCATATGTATATTGGGCTAGAGGTGAAATTAAACTGGCTACAGAATTATTTCTTGATGTAATACAGAAAGAATCAAAGGGTATGTGGTCAACATGACTACTTTTCACAGCAAAATCTACATCAATTTCATGGAGATAGAGCTACTTATAAACAACTGAGCTATTTTTACTAAAAGTACAAAAATGATATATGAATGATACTGTTCATACATATACCGTTTGAAACACATCGGTGGTATAATGGTTAACGTGCCCGCCTCGAGTGTGGTAGATCATGGATTCAAGCTCCGATTTGGTCAAAAATTGGTATTTGTTGCCTTTCCGCTAAGCACACAGCATTAAGGAGAAAAAGCCAAGACTGATTGGCTCAGAATCAGGATAATGTTTCCGAGTGAAGAGACATGTCTATCTGCTGACTGTTGTTTCAGTGAGCTACATGTATCACTAAAAAAATCCAACTAAGCATGTTGGTCTAGTACAAAGTGGACCTCATCATCATCATCTCATTGAAAATTAACTTGTTCTCGCCATGATATAGGCTAGCTGAAAAATTGCTGAGTTGTCATTAAACAACAATCACTCACTCATATACCTTTTGATCTATTTTTACAATATTTAAGTAAACTATGATTTTAGCCACTGATAAACAGGTCAATGATAACAGTTGCAATAGAGACTCAGATTTTACAACGTGCAATATTATATATATATATCTGGAGTGGATGTGGTCAAGTGGTCTAGGGTGCTGGACATAAGGCTAAGCTATTGGTGCTGCAGTGTATCAATGGTGTGAGTTAAAATTCCGTCGAGGGAAGAACAAAAATTTGACAGCTCAAAAATCTAATTCTAACACTGTTTGGTTTAATTTTCAGATGTATATATATATATATATATATATATATAAAGCAATTATTTTCTTGTGTTAATTACTGATTGCAATCAACAGTACATTATATACAGTCAAACCTTCGTGAAAAAGAAAAAGTGGCCTTATAAGACAGGTGACCTCTTAAAAGAGGTTCAATTCATATGAAATTTTCTATGACAGGACAAGAAAAAGGTGACCTTTTAATATAGGTGACCGCATGGGCAAGTTTGACTATATATATATATATATATATATATATATATATATATATTAACTTCATGTGTATTATTTTGTATACAGGCAGAATGAAAGCCTTATTTTTAAATGAGATTGCCAGGATGTATTCTCATATTGATGATGCAGAGTTAGCTGCAAGGTTTTATAGGATGGCCTGTGATGCTGCCCTAGATAAATCAAGAGATAGTGTCACCGTTCAGCAGATCTGTGGACAAACACAAATGTTACTGGCAAATCTAAATGATCAGGGGTTAGTATTAATATATGTATACATGTATATGTGTGGAATATGTAACATTATTAACTAGAAGGGCCGTCTTGGTCGTGATTGTATGGTAGTTGAATTTACATCTACCTATGCAATCAGTACCTACCACCCCTTACGTTGTGAGTTTGAATCCGGCTCCGGCGATACAACATGATGTGATTAAGTTTGTCATTGACTTGTGGCAGGTCGGTGGATTTCTCCGGGCACCATAAACCAACCAACCAATATTAACTTGAGTTCAAACCTTTCAACCATCTCTATTAAGCAATAACTTGTATTGTGTGACGTAAATTTTTATTTCCCTTTGCAATACATTTAGTTAAGCTTGTATATCTAAGTGACCATATATGACCATATTTCGATGTTCCATTGGAAGATGGCATAAAACGGGTTTGACTGTACTTATAATATAATAAGGAGAAAAATAACACCAGCTTTACTTTGCACGTACTGAAATACAATATTGTAAGCATAAGAAAAGTATAAGGATACCAAAAGTGCTAATCAGAAGCCATTAATCGAACAACAGACAATACAATGGCAAAAGAAAAGAGGCAAAAAGACAATAATCTACAAAGCACTTCACAAAAAACGTGGGTGAATTTGATAAGTTCTTGTATGTCCTTAATGTTTCTATGCTGAAAAAACAAACTGCCAAATATACATGGTCTTAGTACATGTATTTTTAATCCAAAGACATAATTATCCAACAGACTATATAATTAGGCCATATTCTTATTTATTCAATCACCCAGCCCGAATTCTACTCACTATCTGGATAAACATTGAAATATTTCAAAGTATAATTAAAGACATGTTAAGCTTTCTGTTTTAATTTAAAAAAACTGAGTTATGATTGTACCCATAAAACAAAAGAATTTGATTAGTACAATGTCTCATATCATATGCAGTTATTCTAATTGGGGATTAACAATAAAAATCAATATATTCATATACACGTACATATCATTTACATGTACCTACTTGGACGGATACCAAGGCAAAGTTTAAGTAATTGATGCACTAATTGTTCTGTTTTCTCTGTAATATTTGAAGGTATATTTAAATAATAATATACTTATTTAATAACAATTTTGCATTAAGTATGACAGAAAATCTAAAACATATAGAACAATATTTAAAGCAGGATTGATTGTTTGTTTGTTTTATCTTGTTGATTTTCTAATCTTGTATATAGGCTCATATAGTTTTGTATATACCTGTATACAAATAAAACATATATACAGGATTATTAATCTAACAATTCTGGATTTGTGTCATTTTTAGTTGACCTGGACCAAAGGTCCAGGTGAACTATTGCCATCACTTGGCGTCCGTCGTCTGTCGTCTGTAAACTTTTCACATTTCAAGCTTCTTCTCCGAAACTGCTTGGCCGATTGGAACCGAACTTAACAGGAATGTTCCTTGGATGGTCCTCTACAAAGTTACTGTTTTTCGTTCCAGTCGGATATTCAATATGGCTGCCAGGGCCAATAATATGCTCTGATTGGCTGAAATTTCAAAGATCTTCTTCTCTGAAACTAATGAACTGACTGAACCCAAACTGTAAATGAATGATCATTGGAATGTCCTTTACCAAGTTACTGTTTTTTATGCTGATCGGAAATCCAAGATGGCCACCATCGCAGGACATAGATTAACATTGGACCCTATGGGAAAATGTTCAAATGCCTTCTTCTCAGAAACTACAAATATGATTAAAGCCAAACTGTACATGAATGTTCATTGGATGGTCCTCTACAATCTTAAGGTTTTTTGTTCCGATATGAAATTCAAAATGGCGGCTACGGCAGGACTTAGTTTAACATTGGACCCTATGGGAAAAATGTTTCAAAATGCTTCTTCTCTGAAACCACTTGGACAGTTGAAACCAAACTGCCCAGGAATGATCATTGGAAGGTCCTCTACAAACTTTCTGTTTTTTATGCCGATCGGAAATCCAAGATGGCCGCCACCGCAGGACATAGATTAACATTGGACCCTATGGGAAAATATTCAAATGCCTTCTTCTCAGAAACTACAAATATGATTAAAGCCAAACTGTACATGAATGTTCATTAGATGGTCCTCTACAAACTTTGCGTTTTTTGTTCCGGTATGAAATTCAAAATGGCGGCTATGGCAGGACTTAGTTTAACATTGGACCCTATGGGAAAAATGTTTCAAAACGCTTCTTCTCTGAAACCACTTGGATAATTGAAACCAAACTGCCCATGAATGATCATTGGAAGGTCCTCTACAAGGTGTGTGTTTTTTATGCCGATCGGAAATCCAAGATGGCCACCACCGCAGGACATAGATTAACATTGGACCCTATGGGAAAATGTTCAAATGCCTTCTTCTCAGAAACTACAAATATGATTAAAGCCAAACTGTACATGAATGTTCATTGGATGGTCCTCTACAAACTTTACGTTTTTTATTCCGATATGAAATTCAAAATGGCGGCTACGGCAGTTAACATTGGACCCTATGGGAAAATGTTTCAAAATGCTTCTTCTCTGAAACCACTTGGACAGTTGAAACCAAACTGCCCAGGAATGATCATTGGAAGGTCCTCTACAAACTTTCTGTTTTTTATGCTGATCGGAAATCCAAGATGGCCGCCACCGCAGGACATAGATTAACATTGGACCCTATGGGAAAATATTCAAATGCCTTCTTCTCAGAAACTACAAATATGATTAAAGCCAAACTGTACATGAATGTTCATTAGATGGTCCTCTACAAACTTTGCGTTTTTTGTTCCGGTATGAAATTCAAAATGGCGGCTATGGCAGGACTTAGTTTAACATTGGACCCTATGGGAAAAATGTTTCAAAACGCTTCTTCTCTGAAACCACTTGGATAATTGAAACCAAACTGCCCATGAATGATCATTGGAAGGTCCTCTACAAGGTGTGTGTTTTTTATGCCGATCGAAAATTCAAGATGGCCACCACCGCAGGACATAGATTAACATTGGACCCTATGGGAAAATGTTCAAATGCCTTCTTCTCAGAAACTACAAATATGATTAAAGCCAAACTGTACATGAATGTTCATTGGATGGTCCTCTACAAACTTTACGTTTTTTGTTCCGATATGAAATTCAAAATGGCGGCTACGGCAGTTAACATTGGACCCTATGGGGAAAATGTTTCAAAACGCTTCTTCTCTGAAACCACTTGGACAGTTGAAACCAAACTGCCCAGGAATGATCATTGGAAGGTCCTCTACAAATTTTATGTTTTTTATGCCGATCGGAAATCCAAGTTGGCCGCAACCGCAATACATAGATTAACATTGGACCCTATGGGAAAATGTTCAAATGCCTTCTTCTCAGAAACTACAAATATTATTAAAGCCAAACTGTACATGAATGTTCATTGGATGTTCCTCTACAAACTTTACGTTTTTTATTCCGATAAGAAATTCAAAATGGAGGCTACGGCAGGACTTAGTTTAACATTGGACTCTATGGGAAAAATGTTTCAAAATGCTTCTTCTCTGAAACCACTTGGATAATTGAAACCAAACTGCCCAGAAATGATCATTGGAAGGTCCTCTACAAAGTTTCTGTTTTTTTATGCCGATCGAAAATTCAAGATGGCCGCCACCACAGAACATAGATTAACATTGGACCCTATGGGAAAATGTTCAAATGCCTTCTTCTCAGAAACTACAAATATGATTAAAGCCAAACTGTACATGAATGTTCATTGGATGGTCCTCTACAATCTGAAGGTTTTTTGTTCCGATATGAAATTCAAAATGGCGGCTACGGCAGGACTTAGTTTAACATTGGACCCTATGGGAAAAATGTTTCAAAATGCTTCTTCTCTGAAACCACTTGGACAGTTGAAACCAAACTGCCCAGGAATGATCATTGGAAGGTCCTCTACAAACTTTCTGTTTTTTATGCCGATCGGAAATCCAAGATGGCCGCCACCGCAGGACATAGATTAACATTGGACCCTATGGGAAAATATTCAAATGCTTTCTTCTCAGAAACTACAAATATGATTAAAGCCAAACTGTACATGAATGTTCATTAGATGGTCCTCTACAAACTTTACGTTTTTTGTTCCGGTATGAAATTCAAAATGGCGGCTACGGCAGGACTTAGTTTAACATTGGACCCTATGGGGAAAATGTTTCAAAATGCTTCTTCTCTGAAACCACTTGGATAATTGAAACCAAACTGCCCAGGAATGATCATTGGAAGGTCCTCTACACAGTTTCTGTTTTTTTATGCCGATGGAAAATTCAAGATGGCCGCCACCGCAGAACATATATTAACATTGGACCCTATGGGAAAATGTTCAAATGCCTTCTTCTCAGAAACTACAAATATGATTAAAGCCAAACTGTACATGAATGTTCATTGGATGGTCCTCTACAATCTGAAGGTTTTTTGTTCCGATATGAAATTCAAAATGGCGGCTACGGCAGGACTTAGTTTAACATTGGACCCTATGGGAAAAATGTTTCAAAATGCTTCTTCTCTGAAACCACTTGGACAGTTGAAACCAAACTGCCCAGGAATGATCATTGGAAGGTCCTCTACAAACTTTCTGTTTTTTATGCCGATCGGAAATCCAAGATGGCCGCCACCGCAGGACATAGATTAACATTGGACCCTATGGGAAAATATTCAAATGCTTTCTTCTCAGAAACTACAAATATGATTAAAGCCAAACTGTACATGAATGTTCATTAGATGGTCCTCTACAAACTTTACGTTTTTTGTTCCGGTATGAAATTCAAAATGGCGGCTACGGCAGGACTTAGTTTAACATTGGACCCTATGGGGAAAATGTTTCAAAATGCTTCTTCTCTGAAACCACTTGGATAATTGAAACCAAACTGCCCAGGAATGATCATTGGAAGGTCCTCTACACAGTTTCTGTTTTTTTATGCCGATGGAAAATTCAAGATGGCCGCCACCGCAGAACATATATTAACATTGGACCCTATGGGAAAATGTTCAAATGCCTTCTTCTCAGAAACTACAAATATGATTAAAGCCAAACTGTACATGAATGTTCATTGGATGGTCCTCTACAATCTGAAGGTTTTTTGTTCCGATATGAAATTCAAAATGGCGGCTACGGCAGGACTTAGTTTAACATTGGACCCTATGGGAAAAATGTTTCAAAATGCTTCTTCTCTGAAACCACTTGGACAGTTGAAACCAAACTGCCCAGGAATGATCATTGGAAGGTCCTCTACAAACTTTCTGTTTTTTATGCCGATCGGAAATCCAAGATGGCCGCCACCGCAGGACATAGATTAACATTGGACCCTATGGGAAAATATTCAAATGCTTTCTTCTCAGAAACTACAAATATGATTAAAGCCAAACTGTACATGAATGTTCATTAGATGGTCCTCTACAAACTTTACGTTTTTTGTTCCGGTATGAAATTCAAAATGGCGGCTACGGCAGGACTTAGTTTAACATTGGACCCTATGGGGAAAATGTTTCAAAATGCTTCTTCTCTGAAACCACTTGGATAATTGAAACCAAACTGCCCAGGAATGATCATTGGAAGGTCCTCTACAAGGTGTGTGTTTTTTATGCCGATAGGAAATCCAAGATGGCCGCCACCGCAGGACATAGATTAACATTGGACCCTATGGGAAAATGTTCAAATGCCTTCTTCTCAGAAACTACAAATATGATTAAAGCCAAACTGTACATGAATGTTCATTGGATGGTCCTCTACAAACTTTACGTTTTTTGTTCTGATATGAAATTCAAAATGGCGGCTACGGCAGGACTTAGTTTAACATTGGACCTTATGGGAAAAATGTTTCAAAATGCTTCTTCTCTGAAACCACTTGGACAGTTGAAACCAAACTGCCCAGGAATGATCATTGGAAGGTCCTCTGTTTTTTATGCCGATCGGAAATACAAGATGGCTGCCACCACAGGTCATAGTATTAACACAGAACCATATGGGGAAAATACAGAAATATATTCTTCTCTGAAGCTATTGCACTGATTGAACCTAAACTGTGCATCAATCATTGGAAGGTCCTTTACAAACTTTGTGTTTTTTATGTTGATCGTAATTCCAAGATGGCTACCACTGCAGGACATAGTTTTTACATAGGACCAATTGGTTTTTTTTATTACCAGGTGAACGATACAGGCTCTTGAGAGCCTCTTGTTGGGTTTTCCTATCTTGATTAAGTTAATATTTTTAGAGAGTATTCCAAGGGAAATGCTTTTTCCAGTTTCTTACTGAGTTCGAAAATAGCGAAAATAAAAACACCACAAATATTAATACTTTTACAGTAACCATCAACCAAAAACCATACAAGTAACACAATCATTGTTTTTATTTCATTCAATAAGTGTAAATTTTTAGATCCCATGACAGTAAATATGACGACTTCATTCAATAAGTGTAAATTTTTAGATCCCATGACAGTAAATATGACGACTTTACTAATAAGTTTCAAAGAGTTTCAGAGACTCTGGCAACATTGGGCACACAAGACACAAGACAAAGCCAGAAAAAACCCACAACAAAACATAGAAAACTAACAAGATTAGCAACACAGACCCCATAGCAAAACATAGAAAACTAACAAGATTAGCAACACAGACCCCATAACAAAACATAGAAAACTAACAAGATTAGCAACACAGACCCCATAACAAAACATAGAAAACTAACAAGATTAGCAACACAGACCCCATAACAAAACATAGAAAACTAACAAGATTAGCAACACAGACCCCATAACAAAACATAGAAAACTAACAAGATTAGCAACACAGACCCCATAACAAACTTGCAAAGGTTAAGCAGTTCCTGTTTCTTGTAAGACATAGGTGTTATATCCAACAATTTTAATGTCACAAAAAATTTGTCGGCTTTTATGATTTGTTCAGTTTTTCGACATCTATTAATTCTACACATCAACCATAATTGTTAGTTATTGGTTTTTTATTATTAATCGGTAGTTCTTTTTTTGTCATGTGACATTTTCCACATTTTGATGATCCATTGATTTCAATCACATCTCACTTCCTTCATGATTTAAGTTAAATTTATATGATCCACTAACTTTGATTTGCTGTAGGTCTGTGGTTTTCTCCGGGCACTCCTGTTTCCTCCATCAATAAAACTGACCGCCACGATATAGCTGAAATATTGTTGAAAGTGGCATTAAACACCATAACCCTAACCCCTTGTCATTATTGGATCAATTATTCCATAATTATCAATGTCCAATAATGGATGTCCATTGAGTTCATAGATATTAGGATTGTATTTAAAAACAAAGGTAAAAACATTAACAAATAGTTTTACATTATAGTTTACTTACAGCAGAAAAAGCAAGAAAATCTAAACATTTTTGGATGAATATAGTTACCTCCCCTGAAATATTTAAAGATGGAAGTGCAAGGGCAGGCATTGAGGCATTACTATGTTACCATGGATATTCATGGACAGGTACATTTGTACAATCTTATGACTACTTCAAGTGATGGTAAAAACTAATTAGCAAACTATTGATGTCTGGTTATATATCATTCTAACTAGACGTCCTTCTTTCGCTTTGTAAACAAACGAGCAATTTATCGATTGGGTATAATCTCATTAGCACATGCATGGGTGCATGTGACTGACTTTCCCGTCGTAAATGTACATGTTAAGGAATTATTGTCTGCTCGAATTCGGCAGCATAAATTGTGTGCGACATTGTCTGCAATCGTAAATATAAATTACCGTCTTCCAATCAAAGTATACAACTGTATTTGTACTCTTAAACATATCAGAATCGAAATAATTCATGGAAGCCAGAATGTGTTTTGAGCTTTAAGATGGGTTGGCAGATATTAGTAAATTTTATCCCTCGCCTCTGGCTCGGGATAACATACTTATATTGACCAACTCATGTTAAAACTCAAAGCACATTCTGGCTTCCATGATTTATTTCTTAATTCTAACATGACGTCCTTCATTGGCTATGTGAATAATATAATGATAAAACTCATGATATGTTTTAATTCGCACATGCATATTGGTGAACAAATTACAAACATCATTTCTTAATGAAGTCATGTATTCATACAGGATGGTGGTGCATAAAAACATAAAAATGTCCGTATTGTTTTTGACATATATATTTTCTGAAAAAACTAAAAAAAACTTCGGCATCAATCTATCTAAGCTATAAGATTATTTGTACTGAACATCAAACTGTTTTGTTAACCAGGCCACTATAGTCATAAAACTTTTGAATACAAGTTTTGTTTTCATACTTTCAAAATTGTCCAATCAGAATACTGTAAATATTAGATAAAGTGTTCTGATTAGTTGTTTTTTTAGTACAAAACTCCTGCTCATAATTAAGGTGATGAGTGTAAGGTCTGGGAACATTTGTGTTGTTAGCTTAGTGATAATGATTTGTTTGAAATATTTACATTTTCATATAGAATTATTACATCTGTCTTAGGGGAGTCATTAGTTTGTGAAAAAATATGCCACCGGTTATGTTTGTTTGTTTGTTTGATGGTGTTTAATGCCATTTTCAACAATATTTCCGTTATATCGTGGCAGTCAGTTTTATTGGTGGAGGAAACCGGAGTGCCTGGAGAAAAACACCCACCAGTTATAATCTGTAAAAATAATGATGCTAAATTTCATGGTTAGAAGATTTTTTGCTTGAAAAATTGTGTCATTATTTTTGTATTTATAAAATGTGGATACCTGAGGTTGTTTATTTTAAAACATAAATGTAGGGAAAAGTAAAACAACAACACTTCATGAGATTGTTGGATGTTTTATTCTTTATATCGACTGGTACATGTTTTGATGTCAAGGACACTTGTGTCATTTAGATCTACCGGTACATGTTTTGACGTCAAGGATACTGCCATAAGGATCTCATAAAGTGCTATTGTTTAGTATATTCTACACTAATTATTTATTGCACAATATTGTTTGGACATAGGAATTTTAAATATTTTGTATTTAACTTAACAAACCTGTCTAAAATCAACCCTGAATAAAACCAACACTTTTACATGACAGTCTTTTAACATGAGAGGGGAAAATTGGTAGAGGGTTACACATATTTTTGTCATTTTGTACTTCTCAAAAACTTTTGGGGATTATCATATTGACTTCCATCCATCTATCCATCCAAAAGATACAAATTGTTCCTGTTTAATAATTTGAGCAAACATTACCAGACATCATTCTTATTTGTTTTATATGATTACTTATCCATACATTGCACACTACAGGTGAAATTCACTATTGACCTTGCTGTCTTGTACTGTTCTGGAGTTATGAACCTTGAAAATATAAAAAAAAAAAAATTAAAATAAATTATTATGTTTTGAGATGATACTATCAGTTGTTTGGTGCAGATCATATTTTTAAATGATTACTACTGATAACAAAATACAAAAGTCAAGTTTGATTTTGATATGTTATATTATTCTAGGGTTATGTCCCTTTAAAATGTTCAAATATTAAGAAAATTGTTTCATGATGTTATTTTTAATTAAATCCTTTCAATATTTGCTATGTTCATGTCAATGATTTATTATATTTGCTTTTGTAACACCCAGATGTGTGTGTATGGGGGAGGGGGGTCATATATTTCCCTCACATGTAATGACTATGTAAGTTTCTCTTAGTATATAACATTACATATCTCTGGTCTTCCAGAGTTTATAACTTTTTAATTCTCTGAGCATCTGTTGCTTCTACTGATGATTTTTTTATCAAATCAACTGAGTTTTCTTCATTATGTAATTTTGATACTGTTGTTTTCAAGGAAGTAATTTCTCAATATTTATTGGCTTAAAAATTTTTGCATTCTTCATTATTGCATACAACTGGCATGTAATAGGCATGGCGTTATTGTTTTATTTGATTTAAAATATGCATAATAGTCAGCAAATATTCTTGTAAGAAATGTATTACTTTCAGATGAGACCAAATTATGGTTACATATAGAAGATGGCTGGTTGATAATAGTTATAAGAAATGTATTACTTTCAGATGAGACCAAATTATGGTTACATATAGCAGATGACTGGTTGATAATAGTTGTAGGAAATGTATTACTTTCAGATGAGACCAAATCATGGTTACATATAGAAGATGGCTGGTTGATAATAGTTATAAAAAACATATTACTTTCAGATGAGACCAAATTATGGTTACATATAGAAGATGACTGGTTGATAATAGTTATGAAAAACGTATTACTTTCAGATGAGACCAAATCATGGTTGCATATAGCAGATGACTGGTTGACAACACTGATCAAAGATAATCCTGATCTCTGTTACCATGTAGTCATGTTACATGGTTTAATGGGTAACATCAAGGAATCACACAGACAATTATCAATGTGAGTTGACTCTCATATAAATGGTCTTTTGAAAATTCACCGTTAAACACCATAACCCTAACCCCTTTTAATGGGTAAAATCAAAGACTTGGAGTCAGGATAATGAGTCAGAGTGGAGATATATGTTAGGATAATGAGTCAGAGTGGAGATATATGTTAAGATAATGAGTCAGAGTGGAGATATATGTTAGGATAATGAGTCAGAGTGGAGATATATGTTAAGATAATGAGTCAGAGTGGAGATATATGTTAGGATAATGAGTCAGAGTGGAGATATATGTTAGGATAATGAGTCAGAGTGGAGATGTATGTTAGGATAATGAGTCAGAGTGGAGATATATGTTAGGATAATGAGTCAGAGTGGAGATATATGTTAAGATAATGAGTCAGAGTGGAGATATATGTTAGGATAATGAGTCAGAGTGGAGATATATGTTAGGATAATGAGTCAGAGTGGAGATATATGTTAGGATAATGAGTCAGAGTGGAGATATATGTTAGGATAATGAGTCAGAGTGGAGATGTATGTTAGGATAATGAGTCAGAGTGGAGATGTATGTTAGGATAATGAGTCAGAGTGGAGATATATGTTAAGATAATGTGTCAGAGTGGAGATATATGTTAGGATAATGAGTCAGAGTGGAGATATATGTTAGGATAATGAGTCAGAGTGGAGATATATGTTAGGATAATGAGTCAGAGTGGAGATATATGTTAAGATAATGAGTCAGAGTGGAGATATATGTTAGGATAATGAGTCAGAGTGGAGATATATGTTAAGATAATGAGTCAGAGTGGAGATATATGTTAGGATAATGAGTCAGAGTGGAGATATATGTTAGGATAATGTGTCAGAGTGGAGATATATGTTAGGATAATGAGTCAGAGTGGAGATATATGTTAGGATAATGAGTCAGAGTGGAGATATATGTTAGGATAATGAGTCAGAGTGGAGATATATGTTAAGATAATGAGTCAGAGTGGAGATATATGTTAGGATAATGAGTCAGAGTGGAGATATATGTTAAGATAATGAGTCAGAGTGGAGATATATGTTAGGATAATGAGTCAGAGTGGAGATATATGTTAGGATAATGTGTCAGAGTGGAGATATATGTTAGGATAATGAGTCAGAGTGGAGATATATGTTAGGATAATGAGTCAGAGTGGAGATATATGTTAGGATAATGAGTCAGAGTGGAGATATATGTTAGGATAATGAGTCAGAGTGGAGATATATGTTAGGATAATGAGTCAGAGTGGAGATGTATGTTAGGATAATGAGTCAGAGTGGAGATGTATGTTAGGATAGTGAGTCAGAGTGGAGATATATGTTAGGATAATGTGTCAGAGTGGAGATATATGTTAGGATAATGAGTCAGAGTGGAGATATATGTTAGGATAATGAGTCAGAGTGGAGATATATGTTAGGATAATGAGTCAGAGTGGAGATATATGTTAGGATAATGAGTCAGAGTGGAGATATATGTTAGGATAATGAGTCAGAGTGGAGATATATGTTAGGATAATGAGTCAGAGTGGAGATATATGTTAGGATAATGAGTCAGAGTGGAGATATATGTTAGGGTAATGAGTCAGAGTGGAGATATATGTTAGGATAATGAGTCAGAGTGGAGATATATGTTAGGATAATGTGTCAGAGTGGAGATATATGTTAGGATAATGAGTCAGAGTGGAGATATATGTTAGGATAATGAGTCAGAGTGGAGATATATGTTAGGATAATGAGTCAGAGTGGAGATATATGTTAGGATAATGAGTCAGAGTGGAGATATATGTTAGGATAATGAGTCAGAGTGGAGATATATGTTAGGATAATGAGTCAGAGTGGAGATATATGTTAGGATAATGAGTCAGAGTGGAGATATATGTTAGGATAATGAGTCAGAGTGGAGATATATGTTAGGATAATGAGTCAGAGTTGAGTGACATGTCTACATGTGGACTGTTGTTTCAGTGAGCTAAGCACTATAAAATTCAACTCAGCGTGTTGGTCTAATACAAAGTAGACATCATCATCATCTCCTTAAAAAAGTAGACAGTTCTTTCAATGATATAACTGAAAATAAAATTTCTCACTTGGCATTAAACAGGAATTGTTTACTTGCTCAGCCAACAATATATCATGGTGTTCAGTTTTATTGATGGAGGAATCCGGAAATATCTGGACAAAACCACTGAGCTGCCGCAAGTCATTATCACATAATATTATATTTAGTACACCTTGCTACAGGCGGGAATCAAGCTCACAACTTTGTCATTGATAGGCACTGCTTGTGTAGATCGATGTAAATCATACTACCATATGATTATGACCATGTCTGTGATGGCCCCCTTGTCTTATTAAAGGATAAGAAATAATTTTTTATGAGAGTGAGTGAGTGAGTGACTGTTGTTTAACGAGAAATGAGCAATTTATTTGGCCATTTCATATCAATATTATTTTAAGAGTGAGTGAGTGACTTGTTTAACACTAAGTGAGCAATTTTTTAGCTACATGTATATCATATCAACATTATTATAAGAAGACATTTATTTAATGTTATACAGTCGAATTTCCGATAACTCAAAAACTTTTTGACAGTCCTTTCGAGTTCCACTCTATATATATAAAAAAGTTCTATTTTTAACATTTCAGGATGACTTTAGTATTACCTGTACATTTTAAAGATCTGCAAAGGAAAGAGATGGAACATTGGGGATGTCTTGCAACACAAAGTGATCCTGTATCTCATCTTAAAGTCCTTTGGAGAACCCAGTTATGTCCTGCTTTGTACAACACAAAAGAATTGCCGTAAGATAAAGAATTATTTATTTCATATTAGATCTAACCATTAAAATATCACCATAGAGTGTAATTCTTCTCAATGAGTCTAGGGTTGCTTTATGGTGTTTAATGCCACTTTCAACAATATTTCAGTTATGTCGTGGCGGTCAGTTTTATTGGAGGAGGAAAACCGAAATGCCCAGAGAAAACCACCGACCTATTGCAAGTCACTGACAAACTTTATCACAAAATGTTATATCGAGTACACCTCGCCATGAACGGCATTCGAACTCACAACTTTAGTGGTGATAAGCACTGATTGCACAGATAGTTGTAAATGCAACTACCATATGATTACGACCACGATGGCCCCCATTCTCAAGGAGTCCAAGTCTTACTTTGGATCAATTGTGGAAAGGGAATGGAGGGGTGAAAAGAACATTATCTGGACAAATGGTACTGCCTATTTTTAACATCTGGAATTTTAAAGTATAGCTTTGGAAAAAAAGATTATCTTTTATTAGAAACTTATGATATATAATTTTCATCAGGATTTTATAAATATGTTATTGGGAATAGGCTAGACCATTTACACATTCCTAATTTTGATTCTAAAATTATACGTTTTACAAGATTTATTTCCCTTCAAGACAGGTAAAAGGGTTCCCTTTCATGCAAAGTTCATATGAAAATGACACATATTTTTTACATATAAATCTTTTCAAAATTTTAATGTTGTGACAACTTGTAAATTTTATATTTGCAATAAATGTATCTTAGGAATTTTTACACAGTTCAAATATCTACAGTATATGAGAAAATTATACTCAAATTTGGTTTCCTTTCCACTGCTCTTGCTAGACCTGGTACTATTTTGTCCTTCCCATTACTCTTGGTAGACCTGGTACTATTTTGTCCTTCCCAATACTCTTGGTAGACCTGGTACTATTTTGTCCTTCCCATTACTCTTGGTAGACCTGGTACTATTTTGTCCTTCCCATTACTCTTGGTAGACCTGGTACTATTTTGTCCTTCCCATTACTCTTGCTAGACCTGGTACTATTTTGTCCTTCCCATTACTCTTGGTAGACCTGGTACTATTTTGTCCTTCCCATTACTCTTGGTAGACCTGGTACTATTTTGTCCTTCCCATTACTCTTGGTAGACCTGGTACTATTTTGTCCTTCCCATTACTCTTGGTAGACCTGGTACTATTTTGTCCTTCCCATTACTCTTGGTAGACCTGGTACTATTTTGTCCTTCCCATTACTCTTGGTAGACCTGGTACTATTTTGTCCTTCCCATTACTCTTGGTAGACCTGGTACTATTTTGTCCTTCCCATTACTCTTGGTAGACCTGGTACTATTTTGTCCTTCCCATTACTCTTGGTAGAACTGGTACTATTTTGTCCTTCCCATTACTCTTGGTAGACCTGGTACTATTTTGTCCTTCCCATTACTCTTGGTAGACCTGGTACTATTTTGTCCTTCCCATTACTCTTGGTAGACCTGGTACTATTTTGTCCTTCCCACTACTCTTGCTAGACCTGGTACTATTTTGTCCTTCGTTTCAAAAAGGTACAAAAATGTATAATATTAGACACAAATCAGGAATGTACAGAAGGTCTATTAGGGATAATGCTCCCCTCATGCCTTCATACTGTAATTGGTTAAAATGGTTATTTTGGATCACGCTAATTTACCTTATACCTCAGCATATTTCGGTTAAGAAAATTTCTAAATGTTATTTCTTTCAATTTTATTATATTTTATATATATGTAATCGAATAAATTGTACACCTTAATGTACATGTATGTAAACATGAACACAGTGGACAAGTTCTATTGGACAACATGTTTATTCTGAGGGAGGTGAAACTCATCTTGTGTATTAAGGTGTAAAATGTTGACAGTAGTGATACAGTTGAGACATGGCAATTCTATTTAGCAAGAGAACAGTACATTGTATATACCAACCTCTCATATTATCATAAATATATATATATATATATATATATATACAAAAAACTCTAGATTAAATTCCGAACGTTGCGACCTTGCGGCCTTCCTCAGCGGAAGTTTATTACATATATATGAAAAACAAACAACATGATGTTACAGTGGAGATAAAAGAGTTTATGACGTTGATTTCGCGGAATTTTGTTTATGAAATGTCAATGTCGATCCAATTTTATGTTTAGGCCTAACGGCTCAAAAGTTTTAATTTTTTTTTATCCAAAGTGATTCCTTAGTTTCTCTGTAAATTTTGTCACTGTTTCCATTTGAGAAAACCGGAAATGGTGACATAAAATTGGATTGACATTGACTTTTCATAAACAAAATTCCGCAAAATCAACATCATAAACTCTTTTATCTCCATTGTAACGTCATGTTGTTTGTTTTTCATATATATGTAATAAACTTCTGCCGATGAAGGCCGCAACGTTCGGAAATTGGATTGTGGTCAATGATATAAATTTTGGATCTACCAAAGTCATCCAATGAGTGCCGCTGTGACACAAAGTGTTGACTCATGGGCAAGAGCATCTTTTTCATAAGGTCACTTCTGTGTCCATTCATTCTTTTGTTGAATGGTTGGACACTTTCTCCTACGTATTGCGACCCGCAGACGTGACAGTCAAGGAGGTTTAGGTGTTTTGCAATTGACATTGCAAAAGATCTTGTACTCCTTTCCTGTCGTCTTGCTATGGAACACTTGTGTGTGTTGCAATTGGAGACAGCACTTGCAACGCTTGTCACCACATGGTTTACACTGGCCGACCGTCGATGAAGGTCTATATACCGCAGCTCTGACCAGTGTATCCTTAATGCTTTTAGGTAGCTGGAATACTACAACGTGTGGTTCAGGGAGCAAATTTTTTCAATTTCTTTCCAATGATGACGGACAATGCCTGAAATTTTCTCTAAAGAGGGATGGTAAGTGAGAACAAGGGGAACCCGTTTGTTGATCTTATATAAATAAAAAAATAAAGGGCTGTGCTGAGTTCAGCATGATACAACTGCAGCATGCAGATTGGAGAAAATTGAACAAGTGTATATATTAAAAGCAAGTGTAGACACAGTATTGTGCTTGACACTCTAAATTGCTGGACACGATAATTTGTTGGACACAATTATATGCCGGAGACAGTAATTCACCAGTTTTAACTGCAATACTAATGGAGCAGGAACTGTTTACCCTTCTTAAACACCTGAATTCACCCTACTTTTTAGTGGGGTTCGTGTTACTCAATCTTTAGTTTTATGTATATGTTTTGTAGATCGTTGTCTGTCCTTTTTTGATTTATGGATTCTGATTACCCATTTGGTAATATCTTCAAACTCTTCTTAGCTCAAAAACCATAAAAAATAAAAGAAATATACTCGAATACTACCTGAAGCCTTGAACAATCAATTAAAAGAACAATATAAATATGGGCCCATGAAAATGCACATTTTCTGTATTCACTCGTAGGCAACTCATAAATTTAAAGATAAGCAATAAAAAACAGCGTTAAAATTGGGTGAAAATAGAAAAAGTTCAAATTTGGCTTTTGTTGTCCTCTTTCCATAAGAGATAGAGGAAATCCATCCACACATTAGTGAAAGCTATCGGCACAGTCATTTTAAAGAAGAGAAAAACAGCATCTATTTTGTTTGAAAACAGGTAGGGCAACAATACCTCAAATACATACCAATACCAATCTTCATTTAATGCCAATTTTATGTAAAAAATTTAGAAGGATCAGTCAACTAGAACTAAAATGATCACACAGAAGCCATTTTGTCAACAGTATAGATAATATAATTATTCCTCCTGGAGTTATTCCCCTTTTAACCTAGCCTCTAATAGTACCTGAGGGGCCAGTGGTTGTGGTCATATGGTAGTTGGATTTACAACTACCTGTTCAATCAGTGCCTATCACCACTAATGTTGTGAGTTCAAAACCTGTTCATGGCAAGGTGTACTCGAATAGTCAATACAGCATTATATGTTAAAGTTTGTCAGTGACTTGCAACAGATTGGTGTTTTCTCTAGATACTCCAGTTTCCTCCACCAATAAAACTGACCACCACCATATAACTGAAATATTGTTGAAAGTGGCTTTAAACACCATAAACCAACCCTGGACTCATTGAGAAGAATTACACTCTGTGGTGATATTTCAATCGTTAGATCAATATGAAGGTGTTAAACACCATAAACTTAAACCTTATAGTTGAACTAATTATATTGTTGCTTGTTGAATTTTATCAGGAGAAGATAAATATAGGCTGAATAAAATATTGTTTAAATTAAATACTAGAATCACACTTATATGTAGGGTGGGGAGGGTAGGTCTAGGGGTTCGTAAGAAATCCCGTTGAAAACTAAGAAGGACTATTCAAATCAAGATTTTGGTTGAATTATATCTATTAAAAATCTGAATTTCAGGTGAACTATGACTATTAAAGTGTAGACTTTGAGCCCGGTTGCAAGACCATGTTGTATCGTGAGTTTATTGAAAATCCTGGCTACGTGCTTTAGACTGGTATAGAGTTTAAAGCTAAACATATTTCTTCTCTTCTTTACAGTGTTTATGCCAGATTTGAGGCAGATTTTTGTAATCCAGATTTAAATCTACGACTAAGTACAGATGGGTATTTAACAGGAGACATGCAAATGGTGTTGCCACCTACCAGAGGAATTTATTTAAATCCATACACAGGGTATGTAAGAAATAACAGTATAGAATATATATTTTTGCTATAACATGGGTCATCCATTAAAAATGTCTATTTTGATTTTTGAAACAAGTGGTAATCAGTTATGTTATAAAACCATTAGTTTGTGTGTTTTTCACTGGTAGGTCGAGCATTCACTGAACCAGCTATTGTTTTCTCATTTTTTTCGTCATCATTATTGTAATACTCTACAATCTGTTTGAAGGGCTGTCACCACTAATGTTGTGAGTTCTAATCCCGCTCATGGCGAGGTGTACTCGATACAGCATTATGCATACCTGTTAACCCTCCCCCTTTTCGCGGGAGTCTCCCGCGTAAGAGCCTTATCGCCCGCATGGACTGGGTCTCATGCGCGGGAGACATTAATCTCCCGCACACACCGTTTCCTCCCGCCCAACAAAAAAATCAAGTACAATAAAATCTTGACCTACATTTTGCGATCAAAATTTCTGGAAATTCCCCATTTGGAACTCCCACGCTGATGAAAAACGCCGAGAGATACGAATGGTAAAGGTGTTTAAATGATATCCGGTTATTGATCTGTTTGACACCTTTACAGGTAAATTGGGTCATGGAGATTAATTAAGGTGTTGATGATTATACAACAATTATCCACTGATTGACAGTTAATTGGGGATAAGGAAGTGGGTTTGTGGCACATGCTTAGATGATTAGAAGTGTGATAGCGGCAATTAAAAATAGTTATAAACCGTTGTGCAAACAGGAGTCGGACAACCTTTGATGCCAAGGAAAACTTCTTATTTCGATCAAATGTGCAATGAATTCATCTCGGATTGAGTTGTTATGGCTTGTTTGGGACCAAAGCCGATCAAAGTATTATTTAAGGGCTAAGTTCCAGGATGGAATTGATAAACCACAAAAATGCCAAAACGTATGCTATCACCCAACGCACCAGCAGCAAAGTGACTTTTTAATTTTAATGCTCTATGACTTTATTGTTCTGAGCATTCTGTCTTCATTATTATTGCTTTGTTATAACCTTATGATTATGAATGATTATGAATAAATTATAAATACAGTTTTTATCCTTTATTCATCATATGAAACACTACTAATAAGACAGAAATGTAAACAATATATATTGAAATGGGATGCAGTTGGTTCAATACTGAAACAAACAAAAAGAAAACATCAATTAACAATAAAAACATGCATCAAATATGTCGATAAAAAATCTCCAGTTATAAGACCAAATCTCCAGCCAAAAATTTACAAATCTCCAGTTGTAGCATAGCAACTCTATCACATGTATGCAACTACAAGGTACAATTTTGTGCGTTTAAAGGCGACGCACAAAATCTCCCCCTTAGAAGAGTTGGTAGGCATTATGTGATAAAGTTTGTCAGTGTCTTGTGACAGGTCAGTGGTTTTTCCCGGGTACTTCGGTTTTCTCCCCCAATAAAACTGACCGGCACAATATAATTGAAATATTGTTGAAAGTGGCGTTAATGTTAGTTGGAACAAATGAGGTATGCAGGGATCATCAAACCAGGTGAAGTGGCGAAATTTTCGTCCTTTATCAGCTGAAGTCCCTCGACTCCAAAGCGAAATTAAAGTTGCCTTGTTTATTTTTGCAAGTCGCTCATTTCTTGCAAATAATCTTCGTTTTATATGGTAAAGCTGATTGACAAAGCAATTGTAATCAATGTGAAAATACAAAAGAATGAGAGAAAAAGGCTTTATTCAAGCAATAAAGAAGTTTTAATTGGTTGAGA
>OY726524.1:36019196-36063758 GCA_963383655.1 Bathymodiolus septemdierum | reverse complement strand
TATCTCTAATACTGGTCAGATGTCAACAGCTAACTTTGTCACTCATACCTCTAATACTGGTCAGATGTCAACAGCTAACTTTGTCACTCATATCTCTAATACTGGTCAGATGTCATCAGCTAACTTTGTCACTCATATCTCTAATACTGGTCAGATGTCAACAGCTAACTTTGTCACTCATATCTCTAATACTGGTCAGATGTCAACAGCTAACTTTGTCACTCATATCTCTAATACTGGTCAGATGTCAACAGCTAACTTTGTCACTCATATCTCTAATACTGGTCAGATGTCAACAGCTAACTTTGTCACTCATATCTCTAATACTGGTCAGATGTCAACAGCTAACTTTGTCACTCATACCTCTAATACTGGTCAGATGTCAACAGCTAACTTTGTCACTCATATCTCTAATACTGGTCAGATGTCAACAGCTAACTTTGTCACTCATATCTCAGATCTAATACTGGTCAGATGTCAACAGCTAACTTTGTCACTCATATCTCTAATACTGGTCAGATGTCAACAGCTAACTTTGTCACTCATATCTCTAATACTGGTCAGATGTCAACAGCTAACTTTGTCACTCATACCTCTAATACTGGTCAGATGTCAACAGCTAACTTTGTCACTCATATCTCTAATACTGGTCAGATGTCAACAGCTAACTTTGTCACTCATATCTCTAATACTGGTCAGATGTCAACAGCTAACTTTGTCACTCATATCTCTAATACTGGTCAGATGTCAACAGCTAACTTTGTCACTCATATCTCTAATACTGGTCAGATGTCAACAGCTAACTTTGTCACTCATACCTCTAATACTGGTCAGATGTCAACAGCTAACTTTGTCAACTCACTACCTCTTAATACTGGTCAGATGTCAACAGCTAACTTTGTCATCATACCTCTAATACTGGTCAGATGTCAACAGCTAACTTTGTCACTCATATCTCTAATACTGGTCAGATGTCAACAGCTAACTTTGTCACTCATATCTCTAATACTGGTCAGATGTCAACAGCTAACTTTGTCACTCATATCTCTAATACTGGTCAGATGTCAACAGCTAACTTTGTCACTCATATCTCTAATACTGGTCAGATGTCAACAGCTAACTTTGTCACTCATATCTCTAATACTGGTCAGATGTCAACAGCTAACTTTGTCACTCATATCTCTAATACTGGTCAGATGTCAACAGCTAACTTTGTCACTCATATCTCTAATACTGGTCAGATGTCAACAGCTAACTTTGTCACTCATACCTCTAATACTGGTCAGATGTCAACAGCTAACTTTGTCACTCATATCTCTAATACTGGTCAGATGTCAACAGCTAACTTTGTCACTCATATCTCTAATACTGGTCAGATGTCAACAGCTAACTTTTGTCACTCATATCTCTAATACTGGTCAGATGTCAACAGCTAACTTTGTCACTCATATCTCTAATACTGGTCAGATGTCAACAGCTAACTTTGTCACTCATATCTCTAATACTGGTCAGATGTCAACAGCTAACTTTGTCACTCATATCTCTAATACTGGTCAGATGTCAACAGCTAACTTTGTCACTCATATCTCTAATACTGGTCAGATGTCAACAGCTAACTTTGTCACTCATATCTCTAATACTGGTCAGATGTCAACAGCTAACTTTGTCACTCATATCTCTAATACTGGTCAGATGTCAACAGCTAACTTTGTCACTCATATCTCTAATACTGGTCAGATGTCAACAGCTAACTTTGTCACTCATATCTCTAATACTGGTCAGATGTCAACAGCTAACTTTGTCACTCATATCTCTAATACTGGTCAGATGTCAACAGCTAACTTTGTCACTCATATCTCTAATACTGGTCAGATGTCAACAGCTAACTTTGTCACTCATACCTCTAATACTGGTCAGATGTCAACAGCTAACTTTGTCACTCATATCTCTAATACTGGTCAGATGTCAACAGCTAACTTTGTCACTCATACCTCTAATACTGGTCAGATGTCAACAGCTAACTTTGTCACTCATACCTCTAATACTGGTCAGATGTCAACAGCTAACTTTGTCAATCATACCTCTAATACTGGTCAGATGTCAACAGCTAACTTTGTCACTCATATCTCTAATACTGGTCAGATGTCAACAGCTAACTTTGTCACTCATATCTCTAATACTGGTCAGATGTCAACAGCTAACTTTGTCACTCATATCTCTAATACTGGTCAGATGTCAACAGCTAACTTTGTCACTCATATCTCTAATACTGGTCAGATGTCAACAGCTAACTTTGTCACTCATACCTCTAATACTGGTCAGATGTCAACAGCTAACTTTGTCACTCATACCTCTAATACTGGTCAGATGTCAACAGCTAACTTTGTCACTCATATCTCTAATACTGGTCAGATGTCAACAGCTAACTTTGTCACTCATACCTCTAATACTGGTCAGATGTCAACAGCTAACTTTGTCACTCATATCTCTAATACTGGTCAGATGTCAACAGCTAACTTTGTCACCCATATCTCTAATACTGGTCAGATGTCAACAGCTAACTTTGTCACTCATATCTCTAATACTGGTCAGATGTCAACAGCTAACTTTGTCACCCATATCTCTAATACTGGTCAGATGTCAACAGCTAACTTTGTCACTCATATCTCTAATACTGGTCAGATGTCAACAGCTAACTTTGTCACTCATATCTCTAATACTGGTCAGATGTCAACAGCTAACTTTGTCACCCATACCTCTAATACTGGTCAGATGTCAACAGCTAACTTTGTCACCCATACCTCTAATACTGGTCAGATGTCAACAGCTAACTTTGTCACTCATATCTCTAATACTGGTCAGATGTCAACAGCTAACTTTGTCACCCATATCTCTAATACTGGTCAGATGTCAACAGCTAACTTTGTCACTCATACCTCTAATACTGGTCAGATGTCAACAGCTAACTTTGTCACCCATATCTCTAATACTGGTCAGATGTCAACAGCTAACTTTGTCACCCATATCTCTAATACTGGTCAGATGTCAACAGCTAACTTTGTCACTCATATCTCTAATACTGGTCAGATGTCAACAGCTAACTTTGTCACTCATACCTCTAATACTGGTCAGACGTCAACAGCTAACTTTGTCACTCATACCTCTAATACTGGTCAGACGTCAACAGCTAACTTTGTCACCCATATCTCTAATACTGGTCAGACGTCAACAGCTAACTTTGTCACTCATATCTCTAATACTGGTCAGATGTCAACAGCTAACTTTGTCACCCATATCTCTAATACTGGTCAGATGTCAACAGCTAACTTTGTCACTCATACCTCTAATACTGGTCAGATGTCAACAGCTAACTTTGTCACCCATATCTCTAATACTGGTCAGATGTCAACAGCTAACTTTGTCACCCATATCTCTAATACTGGTCAGATGTCAACAGCTAACTTTGTCACTCATATCTCTAATACTGGTCAGATGTCAACAGCTAACTTTGTCACTCATACCTCTAATACTGGTCAGATGTCAACAGCTAACTTTGTCACTCATACCTCTAATACTGGTCAGATGTCAACAGCTAACTTTGTCACTCATACCTCTAATACTGGTCAGATGTCAACAGCTAACTTTGTCACTCATACCTCTAATACTGGTCAGATGTCAACAGCTAACTTTGTCACTCATACCTCTAATACTGGTCAGATGTCAACAGCTAACTTTGTCACTCATATCTCTAATACTGGTCAGATGTCAACAGCTAACTTTGTCACTCATATCTCTAATACTGGTCAGATGTCAACAGCTAACTTTGTCACTCATATCTCTAATACTGGTCAGATGTCAACAGCTAACTTTGTCACCCATATCTCTAATACTGGTCAGATGTCAACAGCTAACTTTGTCACCCATATCTCTAATACTGGTCAGATGTCAACAGCTAACTTTGTCACTCATATCTCTAATACTGGTCAGATGTCAACAGCTAACTTTGTCACTCATATCTCTAATACTGGTCAGATGTCAACAGCTAACTTTGTCACTCATATCTCTAATACTGGTCAGATGTCAACAGCTAACTTTGTCACTCATACCTCTAATACTGGTCAGATGTCAACAGCTAACTTTGTCACTCATATCTCTAATACTGGTCAGATGTCAACAGCTAACTTTGTCACTCATACCTCTAATACTGGTCAGATGTCAACAGCTAACTCTGTCACTCATACCTCTAATACTGGTCAGATGTCAACAGCTAACTTTGTCACTCATACCTCTAATACTGGTCAGATGTCAACAGCTAACTTTGTCACTCATATCTCTAATACTGGTCAGATGTCAACAGCTAACTTTGTCACTCATACCTCTAATACTGGTCAGATGTCAACAGCTAACTTTGTCACTCATACCTCTAATACTGGTCAGATGTCAACAGCTAACTTTGTCACCCATATCTCTAATACTGGTCAGATGTCAACAGCTAACTTTGTCACCCATATCTCTAATACTGGTCAGATGTCAACAGCTAACTTTGTCACTCATACCTCTAATACTGGTCAGATGTCAACAGCTAACTTTGTCACCCATATCTCTAATACTGGTCAGATGTCAACAGCTAACTTTGTCACCCATATCTCTAATACTGGTCAGATGTCAACAGCTAACTTTGTCACTCATATCTCTAATACTGGTCAGATGTCAACAGCTAACTTTGTCACCCATATCTCTAATACTGGTCAGATGTCAACAGCTAACTTTGTCACTCATATCTCTAATACTGGTCAGATGTCAACAGCTAACTTTGTCACTCATATCTCTAATACTGGTCAGATGTCAACAGCTAACTTTGTCACTCATATCTCTAATACTGGTCAGATGTCATCAGCTAACTTTGTCACTCATACCTCTAATACTGGTCAGATGTCAACAGCTAACTTTGTCACTCATATCTCTAATACTGGTCAGATGTCAACAGCTAACTTTGTCACCCATATCTCTAATACTGGTCAGATGTCAACAGCTAACTTTGTCACTCATATCTCTAATACTGGTCAGATGTCAACAGCTAACTTTGTCACCCATATCTCTAATACTGGTCAGATGTCAACAGCTAACTTTGTCACCCATATCTCTAATACTGGTCAGATGTCAACAGCTAACTTTGTCACCCGTATCTCTAATACTGGTCAGATGTCAACAGCTAACTTTGTCACTCGTATCTCTAATACTGGTCAGATGTCAACAGCTAACTTTGTCACTCGTATCTCTAATACTGGTCAGATGTCAACAGCTAACTTTGTCACTCGTATCTCTAATACTGGTCAGATGTCAACAGCTAACTTTGTCACTCATACCTCTAATACTGGTCAGATGTCAACAGCTAACTTTGTCACCCATATCTCTAATACTGGTCAGATGTCAACAGCTAACTTTGTCACTCATATCTCTAATACTGGTCAGATGTCAACAGCTAACTTTGTCACTCATATCTCTAATACTGGTCAGATGTCAACAGCTAACTTTGTCACTCATATCTCTAATACTGGTCAGATGTCAACAGCTAACTTTGTCACTCATATCTCTAATACTGGTCAGATGTCAACAGCTAACTTTGTCACTCGTATCTCTAATACTGGTCAGATGTCAACAGCTAACTTTGTCACTCGTATCTCTAATACTGGTCAGATGTCAACAGCTAACTTTGTCACTCATATCTCTAATACTGGTCAGATGTCAACAGCTAACTTTGTCACTCATACCTCTAATACTGGTCAGATGTCAACAGCTAACTTTGTCACTCATATCTCTAATACTGGTCAGATGTCATCAGCTAACTTTGTCACTCATATCTCTAATACTGGTCAGATGTCAACAGCTAACTTTGTCACTCATATCTCTAATACTGGTCAGATGTCAACAGCTAACTTTGTCACTCATATCTCTAATACTGGTCAGATGTCAACAGCTAACTTTGTCACTCATATCTCTAATACTGGTCAGATGTCAACAGCTAACTTTGTCACTCATATCTCTAATACTGGTCAGATGTCAACAGCTAACTTTGTCACTCATACCTCTAATACTGGTCAGATGTCAACAGCTAACTTTGTCACTCATATCTCTAATACTGGTCAGATATCAACAGCTAACTTTGTCACTCATATCTCTAATACTGGTCAGATGTCAACAGCTAACTTTGTCACTCATATCTCTAATACTGGTCAGATGTCAACAGCTAACTTTGTCACTCATATCTTTAATACTGGTCAGATGTCAACAGCTAACTTTGTCACTCATACCTCTAATACTGGTCAGATGTCAACAGCTAACTTTGTCACTCATACCTCTAATACTATAAGACCCTAACACTAGTAACATTGTATTTATTAACCAACCAAATGGATTAATAGATTATTAAACAAAGAAATAAAGGGTGTCACTAGTGGAGCAGGAACTTCCAACCCTTCCGGAACACCTGAGCTCCCTACTAGTTCATGTTTCTCAATCTTTTGTTTTCAGTGTAGTGATGTGGAGTCCATTGCTTATCTTTTTCATCTTTTTTTTTGCCCATGTCATTGCATGATACAACCCTTTTAGAATCTTCGAACTTTTCTCAGATTCAAATTTACATTTAGTATAAAGGTGATCAGTTTATTAAGGATTCTCAATGTCAATTTATAAAACTTACATCAGGAATAAAACCAATTCCTTCTAAATGATTACCAAGTTCTGGATCATGGAATGCAATGAGATGAGAAAACACACATAGATATTCTGCAAAAAAATAAAACTCATTTAAACTTGCAAAATTGTAGATAAGTATATTTTTATAATTGGCCTGCACAAAACATGCATTTCCAAATATTCTTGTCTCAATACCAATGGTGATTTTTTTTTCAAGTACAATCGTATATAAATGACACATCCTGGGGATCATACATTTTAAATAGTTCTTAACATTGTAAAGTTTACTTAGCTTACACATGTTTATTTTAATAAGAGGGTATTTATCAATGGCTAAATAGTGGACCTTAGATCTTAGATAATCCTTTTTTGAAGCCTCTCATGCTGGTGTTAAAAGTATATCTCTACCAGTATTTCCCCTTTAAATAAATAAAGTATATGATAGTGTGGAAATGATGTAATTAGTGTCATCCAATGAAAAGTAGTGTATTTTTTATGTGGTACACCAATAAGGAGCCAGTCTGAAGACTACACAAGTGAAAGATTTTATTTTTTTGCCACAAGCTTTATTGTGGTTGGTTGGTTTGTTCATAGTGTTTAACACCATTTTCAACAATACTTCAGTCATATCGTGGCGGTTAGTTTTATTAGTAGAGGAAACCAGAGTACCCGCAGAAAACCACTGATCTATCACAAGTCACTGACAAACTTTATCGCAGAATGTTGTATCATGTTTATCGCAGAATGTTGTATCAAGTACACCTCGGCATGATCAGGGTTGAAACTCACATCTTTAGTGGTGATAGGCACTGATTGCATAGGTAGTTGTAAATCCAACTATCATACGATCACGACTACGACAGCCCCAGCTTTATTGTGCAAGGAATACAAAATTGAGCATCACATGATAAAACTAGAGGCTCAGTGGGCAGAGCCTGTGTCACTCACCTTTCATTCTGCTTTGAGGAAACTTAATACAGAACCTTCCATACATGTAGATGCTTCCTACCAAGTTTCGGTTCATATGGCTCAGCAGTTTCAAAGGAGAAGATTTTTTAGAAATCGACGAATTAGAAACAAGAATTGCATATGGTGGCCATGTTTGCTAACCGATCGGGACGAAATAAGCAATCTTCATAGAGGACATTCCATAGATGCTTCCTACCAAGTTTCGGTGGTAGCCATGTTTGTTAACCGATCGGGACGAAATGAGCAATCTTCATAGAGGACATTCCATAGATGCTTCCAACTAAGTTTTGGTTCATTTGATCAAACGGTTTCAGAGGAGATTTTTTTAAATCGGCCAATCAGAAACAAGAATTGCCTGTGGGGGCCATGTTTGGTAATGAATCATAATAAAATGTGCACTCTTTAGAGAGGAGCCTCCATAGATGCTTCCTACCAAGATTCAATTCATTTGGCTGAGGGTTTTCAGAGAAGATTAAAATGTGAAAAGTAAACGGATGACAGACGACGAACACCAAGTGATGGCAAAAGCTCATATTGCCTTTGGCAAGGTTTGCTAAAAAGAATATTAAAATGTGAATACCTACTTGTAATGTATAGAATAAACATGTTACACTATATCAGCATTAGTTAATTTCTAAGGGAGATAATATCAAGAGTTATCTTTCTTTTAACAGCTTAGGCAAGAGTTATCTTTCTTTTAACAGAGGAGAAGTTTTCTAGAAATCAACCAATCAGAAACAAGAATTGCCTGTGGCAGCCATGTTTGTTAACGGATCGGGATGAAATGAGCAATATTTATAGAGGATCTTCCATAGATGCTTCCTACCAAGTTTCGGTTCATTTGGCCAAGCAGTTTCAGAGGAGAAGATTTTTTTTAAATCGGCCAATCAGAAACAAGAATTGCCTGTGGCGGCCATGTTTGTTAATAGATCGGGACGAAATGAGCAAACTTTATAGAGGACCTTCTATAGATGCTTCCTACCAAATTTCAGATCAATTGGCTTTGCGGTTTCAGAGGAGAAGATTAAAATGTGAAAAGTTAACGGACGACAGATGCTAAGTGATGGCAAAAGCTCACATTGCCTTTGGCAAGGTGAGCTAAAAATTGGATGCCAACTCTTCAATCAATTTATTTTGAAACGTAATCTAAAAAGGTAATTAATTTTATTGATTTATTTAATTTATTTGGAAAGTGTTCCTAAATTCTTCCGTAAATGGCCGTTTTCGGGTGAAGACGACCGAGGTAAGACGAGTCCACGTGCACTCGTCTTTACTCGTTGTGACATCCAATCAGAACACCTTTAACAAGAAAAAAAATCGTTTAAATATATACCCTAAGCCGGGAATGTAACATTATATACCCTGTCTGATAGCTGAATAACAGATATATTACGGATTTAACCATTGGTAAATATATTTGTGTCTTTTATTTTCATTTTTTCGTATTTCTAGATGTCCTTTTCCGTACCTTTGACGTCATTCTTCAATGATGTCAAAATATGTGTCACGTCATATTTCATGTATGGGGTGTCTCATGAAGGAAAATACTGTACTTTCAAAAAAATATTAGTGAGAAAAGCTCAAATATCAGTAGAAAGCTACTTAGTTTATTAGTCGGTGTCACAAAAGTCAATTTTATGTGATGTGTATTTCATAACGCTCAACGATATTGATCTGATAATTTATGCAAATTAGTTACTGATCAATGGCGGGCGTCTCTAGGAGTTCGCGATAGTGAAAGTTGTTGGTTTACGGAAGAAATAGGTACTTACATGCGTTGTTGGGAAAGCCCGGGTGATCTTCCTCTCGTGATAGAAATTTTTGTGTCTTTTCGCTCGTTTCGCTGCGCTCCACTCGCGAAAAGACCTAAAATTTCTATCACTCGTGGAAGATCACCCGGTCTTTCCCAAGAACGTATGGAAGAACCTATTATTCTGCTACTGCTTCAATCTGATCATAACCTATTTGTTGCTGTGCAGACTGAAATTAGCCCCCCAAAAATTGTTCCAAATTCTTCACTATACTTTTTACTTTGTTACAAAGATTTCATGGAAACCAATTGTTTTTGAAATGCCCAAAAATATTTCAACTGATTCAACAGAAAGTTAATTTTATATACCATTAAGTTAACTCTTTCTTGCTGAACCTCAATAAATCAATTTCTAAAACATGGAGCAATTTCGAAAATAAAAACCCAAATAAACATTTATAAAGGTTTTTGAAATTGAATATATAAAAAAGCAGAAATAGGGTTACAAAACACCTTTAGGAATGTATACTGAGATTCAAGAGAAGTAAAATATAAAATGTTCCTTAAATGTTTATTTGGCTTTTTATTTTTGAAATTGCTTCATGTTTTAAAAATACAGAATCAAAATTTGTCACCTACAACTGTTTTCTAAAGTCCATGACAACCAACTCCAGAATTGTGTTTACTAATAGGGATCATAAAAATCATGAAATGTGTACCTTACTTACTGCTATTTATTAATATTTACTCATGTAATTTTGTAAACCTATGCTACATAAAATATAACTGTACTTAATTTTTTTATTTTTTTTTTTTTTCAAAAACATGTTGGTAATATAAAATTTCCCCATTACCTTAAAATAAATTAACCATATTTGTTGAGTTTGACCTATATCCTGCTTTATCAGTAATTTGGGACTTTTTCCTTTGATCTTGACGAATGACATTTTCAATGAACTGACACTGATACTGAAAATTATCGGGCAGTGTGGCATCAATCACATTATAAGGTTACTGATAAAAACAATAACATCTGATTTGAAGGTACATTATATGACTAGTATCACTGATTGAACTACCAGACTTGCTGTGATACTGGTGATAATGTCTGTCTCAACCTTAAAATGTACAAAGTATAGATATATAGCCTTACCTTGTATAATAGCTGAATTATCTTTTAGGAAAAACTTGTGTAAATACTTAGGTATAAAGGCTTGTAGACAGGCAAAAGCTAATGCTGAAAAGATTCACAAGACATTTTTAAATGGTTTTCTTGTTTGGTAAATAGAGCAAGATTGCAATATATTTTCTGAAAATTAATCATATCAGGACAACTTTTTTTTTTACAAAAAAAGGTCATGTAAATCTACATGTGGTTTGGTTTGGTTCATGGTGCTTAATGCCACTTTCAACAATATTTCAGTTATATCATGGTGGTCAGTTTTATTGGTGGAGGAAACCAAAGTACCCTGAGAAAACCACTGACCTGTCGCAAGTCACTGACAAACTTGATGTTGTATCGAGTACCCTTCGCTATGAACAGGGTTTGAACTCACAACTTCAGTGGTGATAGGCACTGATTGCACAAGTAGCTGTAAATCCAACTACCATACGATCACGACTACGGCGGGCCCGATCTACATAAACAATTTCCATAACGTTTTGAATATGAGTATCAGGTTGACAAGGTTCATAAAAATAATATTAGCATGTTTTATTTAATAATTCTAACATGATGTCCTTCATTGGCTATATAAATAATACAATGATAAAAATCACGATATATTTTAATTCGCTCATGCGTATTGACGAACAAATTACAAACATCATTCTCTAGTGAATTTATGTATTCATACAGCACTGTGGTGGATAACAAACATAAAAATGCCTGTATTGTTTTTACCTATTTTTTTCCGGAATAAATACTTAAGACAACCATCAATGGACTTTGACTTTTGAAATTTAACATCTTCCGGTGAAGTCGTTTACAAGGAACGCTGTTGACATTAAAACACATGGTTACTGATTTATTTTACGATTTTGTGAGCATTTTACTTGTTTAAGTTGCTAAATTCAAAATGTCATTAAATTGGAAAATATCAGTAACTTCATAGCATCACAGTCTATTTATACATAAAAGAAAAACAACTGCAAACATGAAGGTTAGTGAATTTTGTTATGAAATGCATTTCCATTACCGACTTCCACTTCAAAAAATAAGTTAGATTTTTCCTACTAGAATCGAAATAATTCATAGAAGCCAGGGTTCGTATCACGTTTTAACATAGGTAACATTATTTTCGTTACATTTTATCCCTCGCTATCGCTTGGGATAAAAATATTACGAAAATAATGTTACCCATGTTAAAACTGTATACAAACTCTGGCTTCCATGAATTATTTCTTAATCAAACTATCCCATAAATTTTACCCATTTTTCTTCATATTCTCTCACTTCAACACTAAAGATTACATTTTCTATGTTTTCCCTATTATTCAATTTTACCTTTAGCACTTTAAGGGCTGGCAAACTATCGGACAACATGAAGATAATAATTTGTGAATATTATAAAAAATTTAATAATCTGACATTGAAAATCATTTATCTTTTCAATAAATCCAGTATTTGCTAAATTTAGCTCTATAGATATAGCAAAGAATCCCTCCAGCCATGTTTTTACCTGTTCCCAGAAGGATTTTACTATGGGACATAGTCATTTGTCATACTGCAATAGAAAATCTAAGTGATCCTATTGGTTATTTACTCGATTTTACTAATCCATATTATACGGCTCTAGCCGGTAATATGAAAGCATGTGCCAAGAAAGATAACTCATTTTGAAATCATACGTAATCAAGATGGCGACCCCCAGGTTCGCCTGTCATTCTGACGCCGATATTGAGGCAATCCTAAATCATTTGTTATTTTTCTGTTAAAATTGTTAAGTTGTTTATTAAATATGTTGAAGAATTAATTTCTTCTTTAAAGCAAAGTCATATCTGGGGTTAAATGTTCACGAGACAATACATGTATAGTAGTCATGTTCTTTATTTAGGCTTTACACAGGTAATATGGACCCATGGTATTGCAGTATGACAAATTCGTTATATAGGCTTTAGACAGGTAATACGGGCTCATATAACCTGTCTATGTTGTATATTTCCCTCGCCTTCGGCTCAGGAAATATAAAACACAGACAGGTTATATGAGCCCGTATTACCTGTCTAAAGCCTATATAACTAATAGTGTAATGTAAAATTGAGTCTGTGATACATTTACAAAAACTACAGAGATCAACATTTTTTGTCCCAATTTTACTAAATATTTGTGTTGGCAACACTTGATGAAATAGCTTAATTTGAAATTGTTTAAGCTTAAAATTATTAGTGACTAAAGAACAAATTAAAAAGACATTGTCAAAATCTATATCAATGTTTATTTCTGATTCCCATTTAGAAATAAACATGTACCCATAATGTAATCAATTTCTTTTTCTTCTATAATTGATCTTACCTAATTCACAATATATCTCCTCTGATAAACTCTTGGAATACATTATTTCATTCATTACATTACAAAATGCAATTTCATTCTCTCCATATTTTGGATATCATTACAACTTTATAAAATGTTAAAAAAACCACATATGGCTGAATTATTGCTTTATTTCCAAAGGCTAAACTGACAGCAACTGAAAATTAGCTTAAGGATTCAATATTTACCATTATAGGCAAGTGAAAAAAATTATATGATGACAGACAGTCACCATGACATAACCCAGAAAATAGGGAGTATGGCACAGGAAGTGACCATAACATGACCCAGATAATAGGTGCAGGACGTTTACTCTTCTTTAAGGTTGTAAGTAAAATATATTCACATCATGAAAACGTAAAAGTTGGTTACAGTAGGATTGGATTATGGTGTTTAATTTCAACAATATTGCAGTTATATCATGGCATAGCTTATAGTAAGTGGGATTTCTGGGAAATAATTTCCCAAATGATTAGAAATTTATCCCTACCTTCATCATTAAAATGTAAGGCCAAGAATGGTGCACACAACGAGTCAAGTCCCTGCCAGTAAACATACTGGGGATTGTTAACAACCCAAGCTTTCAGAATCCTCTTAAACTTAGCATGAGCTGTAGGTGATGATAGTAATTGATGATACTGGTGACATCTAGGAATATCTACTTCAATCTGTAAAAAGTACAAAATAATAAAAAAAAACAATGTAACTGCTGAAAATTAAAAGATAATTTACCATAAACTTGTAACTTGAATTCCTGTTACTGCAATTTGATCTATATTGCGAAGACAAGTGACATGATGGGGGAGAGATTGGACTACTTATATCATGTTTAACTGTCCCATATTATACAAATAGTTCATGGCACTGAGGGCCATTTGGCCCAAAGTACCATGAACTATTTGTTATATTATATACAACCGACCAAAACTACTTCAATCAGAAACCAATGTCGGACGATTTCCGGGTTTTATATCATATTGGACTTGTTAGCGTGCTCGCCGTGAGTGTGGTAGATCTTGGGTTTGAGCCCCGGTCGGGTCACACCAAAGACTGAAATTGGTATGTGTTGCTTCTCCGCTAAGCACACAGCATTAAGGAGAAAGAACAAAGACTGGTTGGCTCAGAATCAGAATAATGTGTCCGAGTGGAGCGGCGTGTCTACCCGCGGACTGTTGTTTCAGTGAGCTAGCACTATAAAAATTCAACTCAGCATGTTGGTCTAGTACAAAGCGAACCTCATCATCATCTCATTGAAAATTATCATTTTCTCGCCATGATATAGCTGAAAAATTGCTGAATTGGCATTAAACAACAATCAACAATCACTCACTCACTCCCCAATATACTATATATTGGACAGGCTTGCTTACAATGACAAATAGTGTAAATAAAAATGTTAAGTATAACATAAGTAAATTTCTCAATCAAAATTAAAATAGAATAACATAGAATGAAGTATAATTATCTATATTAAATTTATTTGTTTAAAAGTTTTAAAAGTTTTATATCTTTTTTGTTTAATTTAATACATTCTCCTCTTACTTATATGTAGTGTTAATTTAATACATTCTCCTCTTACTTATATGTAGTGTTAATTTAATACATTCTCCTCTTACTTATATGTAGTGTTAATTTAATACATTCTCCTCTTACTTATATGTAGTGTTAATTTAATACATTCTCCTCTTACTTATATGTAGTGTTAATTTAATACATTCTCCTCTTACTTATATGTAGTGTTAATTTAATACATTCTCCTCTTACTTATATGTAGTGTTAATTTAATACATTCTCCTCTTACTTATATGTAGTGTTAATTTAATACATTCTCCTCTTACTTATATGTAGTGTTAATTTAATACATTCTCCTCTTACTTATATGTAGTGTTAATTTAATACATTCTCCTCTTACTTATATGTAGTGTTAATTTAATACATTCTCCTCTTACTTATATGTAGTGTTAATTTAATACATTCTCCTCTTACTTATATGTAGTGTTAATTTAATACATTCTCCTCTTACTTATATGTAGTGTTAATTTAATACATTCTCCTCTTACTTATATGTAGTGTTAATTTAATACATTCTCCTCTTACTTATATGTAGTGTTAATTTAATACATTCTCCTCTTACTTATATGTAGTGTTAATTTAATACATTCTCCTCTTACTTATATGTAGTGTTAATTTAATACATTCTCCTCTTACTTATATGTAGTGTTAATTTAATACATTCTCCTCTTACTTATATGTAGTGTTAATTTAATACATTCTCCTCTTACTTATATGTAGTGTTAATTTAATACATTCTCCTCTTACTTATATGTAGTGTTAATTTAATACATTCTCCTCTTACTTATATGTAGTGTTAATTTAATACATTCTCCTCTTACTTATATGTAGTGTTAATTTAATACATTCTCCTCTTACTTATATGTAGTGTTAATTTAATACATTCTCCTCTTACTTATATGTAGTGTTAATTTAATACATTCTCCTCTTACTTATATGTAGTGTTAATTTAATACATTCTCCTCTTACTTATATGTAGTGTTAATTTAATACATTCTCCTCTTACTTATATGTAGTGTTAATTTAATACATTCTCCTCTTACTTATATGTAGTGTTAATTTAATACATTCTCCTCTTACTTATATGTAGTGTTAATTTAATACATTCTCCTCTTACTTATATGTAGTGTTAATTTAATACATTCTCCTCTTACTTATATGTAGTGTTAATTTAATACATTCTCCTCTTACTTATATGTAGTGTTAATTTAATACATTCTCCTCTTACTTATATGTAGTGTTAATTTAATACATTCTCCTCTTACTTATATGTAGTGTTAATTTAATACATTCTCCTCTTACTTATATGTAGTGTTAATTTAATACATTCTCCTCTTACTTATATGTAGTGTTAATTTAATACATTCTCCTCTTACTTATATGTAGTGTTAATTTAATACATTCTCCTCTTACTTATATGTAGTGTTAATTTAATACATTCTCCTCTTACTTATATGTAGTGTTAATTTAATACATTCTCCTCTTACTTATATGTAGTGTTAATTTAATACATTCTCCTCTTACTTATATGTAGTGTTAATTTAATACATTCTCCTCTTACTTATATGTAGTGTTAATTTAATACATTCTCCTCTTACTTATATGTAGTGTTAATTTAATACATTCTCCTCTTACTTATATGTAGTGTTAATTTAATACATTCTCCTCTTACTTATATGTAGTGTTAATTTAATACATTCTCCTCTTACTTATATGTAGTGTTAATTT
The DNA here is from genome assembly GCA_963383655.1 of Bathymodiolus septemdierum. Classification (NCBI taxonomy): domain Eukaryota; kingdom Metazoa; phylum Mollusca; class Bivalvia; order Mytilida; family Modiolidae; genus Bathymodiolus; species Bathymodiolus septemdierum. Next base: position 36,047,508 of record OY726524.1, on the reverse strand, counting down.
AATACATTCTCCTCTTACTTATATGTAGTGTTAATTTAATACATTCTCCTCTTACTTATATGTAGTGTTAATTTAATACATTCTCCTCTTACTTATATGTAGTGTTAATTTAATACATTCTCCTCTTACTTATATGTAGTGTTAATTTAATACATTCTCCTCTTACTTATATGTAGTGTTAATTTAATACATTCTCCTCTTACTTATATGTAGTGTTAATTTAATACATTCTCCTCTTACTTATATGTAGTGTTAATTTAATACATTCTCCTCTTACTTATATGTAGTGTTAATTTAATACATTCTCCTCTTACTTATATGTAGTGTTAATTTAATACATTCTCCTCTTACTTATATGTAGTGTTAATTTAATACATTCTCCTCTTACTTATATGTAGTGTTAATTTAATACATTCTCCTCTTACTTATATGTAGTGTTAATTTAATACATTCTCCTCTTACTTATATGTAGTGTTAATTTAATACATTCTCCTCTTACTTATATGTAGTGTTAATTTAATACATTCTCCTCTTACTTATATGTAGTGTTAATTTAATACATTCTCCTCTTACTTATATGTAGTGTTAATTTAATACATTCTCCTCTTACTTATATGTAGTGTTAATTTAATACATTCTCCTCTTACTTATATGTAGTGTTAATTTAAAACATTCTCCTCTTACTTATATGTAGTGTTAATTTAATACATTCTCCTCTTACTTATATGTAGTGTTAATTTAATACATTCTCCTCTTACTTATATGTAGTGTTAATTTAATACATTCTCCTCTTACTTATATGTAGTGTTAATTTAATACATTCTCCTCTTACTTATATGTAGTGTTAATTTAATACATTCTCCTCTTACTTATATGTAGTGTTAATTCAAGTATATGTAATTACCATTAACAACATTTTTTTTATTTTATTTTTAGAACATTCTTTATCCTGTTTTTGATTTCATCATTGCTACAATTTTCTCAAAGTTACTTTTCTGTTCATGTCAAAAGTACATCACAGCTGTCCATTTTACGATACAGGAGACTGAATATGCTCTAACCTGTCTGGAGACTGAATGAGTATTCTAACATGCCTGGAGACTGAATGAGTGCTCTAACATGCCTGGAGACTGAATGAGTGCTCTATCCTGCCTGGAGACTAAATGACTGCTCTAACATGCCTGGAGACTGAATGAGTGCTCTAACATGCCTGGAGACTGAATGAGTGCTCTATCCTGCCTGGAGACTAAATGAGTGCTCTAACATGCCTGGAGACTGAATGAGTGCTCTAACATGCCTGGAGACTGAATGAGTGCTCTAACATGCCTGGAGACTGAATGAGTGCTCTAACATGCCTGGAGACTGAATGAGTGCTCTATCCTGCCTAGAGACTAAATGAGTGCTCTAACCTGCCTGGAGACTGAATGAGTGCTCTAACATGCCTGGAGACTGAATGAGTGCTCTAACATGCCTGGAGACTGAATGAGTGCTCTATCCTGCCTGGAGACTAAATGAGTGCTCTAACATGCCTGGAGACTGAATGAGTGCTCTAACATGCCTATGTATTTGAAAAATTTGCTATAATATTAAAAGTAAATTGATATACCTGTCTATCAGTAGATGTAGGTGTTTCTTTATCAATGTTACTGTATAAAGTATGAATATCACCCTGTAAATAAATAAACATGTTTATAAACAAGAACAAAGTTGTATAACAAATGATATATAACATTGATAATCCTTTGGTTTTCTTGATCACAAAGACTTTTAAATTATTTGTCTTTCCCATCTTTTGACCTTGAGTTTCCCTAATCAAGATTATTCCAGAAACATGTTGTTGGCCCTAAAATTATAAATTAGATACCTAAGTTTTTATTTGAAACAATGTCTTTTCTTGGATAACTTTAAAATGGAATTTTGAGGCTTTCTTCCTTGAATTTTAAAAATTCTTTCAGGTTATTGGTGCTTTTCCTGACTTTGGGTAATTAATCAACTATGTATAATGTGACTACCAGAATTAAAGGGGGGGGGGGGAGGGGGGGGGGGGGGGGGGAGAGACTGGAAAAATATAACAAAATAAACACTTAAAAATCATAGCCTACACTTGGGCATAAAATCGTTTGTAAATACAAGGTAGAATACTATGTGGCCATATAGTTATACCTCAACTTCAATAATGGCAGCCCACACATGAGCTCTACCATGTAGTAAAACATAACTCAACTTCTAATATGGCAGCCCACACATGAGCTCTATCTTGTAGTAAAACATACCTCAACTTCTAATATGGCAGCCCAAACATGAGCTCTAACATGTAGTAAAACATACCTCAACTTCTAATATGGCAGCCCAAACATGAGCTCTAACATGTAGTAAAACATACCTCAACTTCTAATATGGCAGCCCACACATGAGCTCTATCATGTAGTAAAACATACCCCAACTTCTAATATGGCAGCCCACACATGAGCTCTAACATGTAGTAAAACATACCCCAACTTCTAATATGGCAGCCCACACATGAGCTCTAACATGTAGTAAAACATACCCCAACTTCTAATATGGCAGCCCACACATGAGCTCTAACATGTGGTAAAACATACCACAATTTCTAATATAGAGCCCAAACATGAGCTCTAACATGTAGTAAAACATACCTCAACTTCTAATATGGCAGCCCACATATATGAACTTGTACATGTGATAAACCATACCTCAACTTCTAATATGACAGCTCACACATGAGTTCTAACAGGTGGTAAAACATACCTCAACTTCTAATATGGCAGCCCACACAAGAGTTCTATCATGTAGTAAAACATACCTCAACTTCTAATATGGCAGCCCACACATGAGCTCTTACATGTGGTAAAACATACCACAACTTCTAATATGGCAGCCCACACATGAGCTCTTACATGTGGTAAAACATACCTCAACTTCAAGTTCTAATATGGCAGCCCACACATGAGCTCTAACATGTAGTAAAACATACCTCAACTTCTAATATGGCAGCTCACACATGAGCTCTAACATGTGGTAAAACATACCTCAACTTCTAATATGGCAGCCCACACATGAGCTCTCACATGTGGAGGTATATCTACTCTAGCTTCTTTCCATATTTTTGCTCTTGTGAATGGGTAAGCTTTTAGTAATCTCTCATATAAAATCACTCTGTGAAACTTTAAAAAAAAATACAACAAATTATTGTTTTATGTTTTTACTATTTTTTCTGAAGGACTAAAATAAACTAGAGGTACTGCTGGACGCAGGAGTCCCGCTTTGATACATAAATGGAATAACTTAACTGTCCGCTATGCGGGACTAATACCCCTGCGTCCCCATCATCTTAATTGAGCCAACACATATTTGGAACACAACATTTAGATTTATAATTTTGGGAAAACTCAATGGACCCACCCACCCTTTCAACATCGGCACATGTGGATCTAACAACATATAAACTTTCATAGACTGCCAGAAGAGTTGCACTTACAAGGTCAATAGCATATGATGAATGAAATAAATGTGCAAGTTCAATTATGTCCTGTTAGATGTCAGACCAGATTTATTTTGCTTAATGCACTAAATCAAGATAGACATCAATAATAAGGACAAAACAAACTTTAATTTAATGTTTCTTAAAATGTTATTTATAATTAACAAAGTTAATGTTAAAGTACCTGATTTAATTACACTAGTTAATATTGCTTATTGCAGTAAATTCCATTTAGGAATGGCAATAGAAAGCAGCATGTGGTCACTGTAGTAAGTTGGAATAGTGCTGAATGTGATACCAGTACATTCAGATCCAATATTAGTATAAAAATGATCTAAAAGACCTCCTCTTCTATGGGTGGGTAATTTGATAATTTGTTGAAATCCATAGTAGTTCATAAGCTGAAAACACTTGTTTGTAATGCTGGCTTTCTTGAGAATGTTTATATTGAAATCTCCTGTGACGAAAGCTGGAATTCCACAAGGTAAATCTGATACGAGTCTCTCTATGTCATATAAAAATTTGTTTTGATCAGTTTTTGGATTGTTGTAAATCAATAACAGAGCTATACGAATTTTCTTATTTTCAGCAGGTGCTAGGATTATATATATATATATTCCATGTCAACATTTGGAACATGTCTTTCAGTTATAAGATAAAGATCAGAATGAATATAGATTAAAAGTCCACCTCCTCTTGTAGTTGATTTACCACCACTGCTTTCATAACGATCGCTACGCAAAGTATTGAAAGTTGAAAACAGTGGATGTTCATCTTTTGGTAGCAACCAAGTCTCAAGTAAGCATGTAACATGGGCATTTTGTACAATGTTGTCTTTAATCAGGCAAGCAATATGAGGAATTAAAGAATTAATATTGAGTATTGTGAATTGTATCAAATTTCCAGGTCCAAACGGGCATAACTCTGGAAAAACTCAATGGAACAGGATATACTACTAATGTGCACATCTTCAAATTAGGATCTCGCAATATACTAAGTTTCACAAACATCTCATTAAGCATGTGGGAGACTTATGACAAAGTGCATGGTGAATTGTCTCAAAATTTCTAAGTTCAAAGAAGCATAACAGGGGTAAAACTCAATGGACCGGGATATCCTACTAATGTGCACATCTTCATATTAGGATCTTGCAATGTACAAAGTTTCATGAACTTCTGATTAATCATGTAGGAAAGAGTCCAAAGAGGCATAACAGGGGTAAAACTCAATGGACAATAAAATCCTTTATACTGCAAAGTTCACACATCATGATCTTCAATTCCATAAAGCTTGGTGGAAATCGGACAAAAGATTTGGAAGTTGGTCCGGGCAGACAGACAGATGGACGGACAGACAGACAGACCGATTCCTATATACCCCCCCCCAAACTACGTTTGCGGGGGGTATAATAAAGTTACTCATGAATAAGAAATACAATGTAACAATAACAAAAAAGGCAATATGTCAAATTTGATACTCTTAGCATTGCCCAGTGAACTAATAGTGTTGACATTCAATCTTAATGACATATGTACCAATACATTTGTAATATATTTATAAGATTACCTAGTTACTATATATATACAGACAAAATTGTATTCCATAGTTACACTAGGCTACTGGCCTAAAAATAAGGTTAAAAGGAAAATGACTGCATAAGAAAACTGACCACTTATATAAGATCTGTAGATCCAAGACTGTCAGTTCTGGTCAGTAATGATTCATGTATAACTATAACTGGAGGGTAATTATTTGAAAAAAAAATGGTGGTCGTTTTTTAATGCTGCAATGTTTTTTTCAAACGATTTACAGTTAATTAATAGTTGATCATTTAATAAGATGATAGCTTAATTAGTACAATCATACATTTAGAAAACCTCCAAAGTTAATTACCAATGATGTGATAAACATAGACTGACAGCTGTCTGCATTAGTGAGGTGACCGGTAAAGTGACACGATGTGATAAACTTAAGACTGACAGCTGTCTGCATTAGTGAGGTGACCGGTAAAGTGACATGATGTGATAAACTTAGACTGACAGCTGTCTGCATTAGTGAGGTGACCAGTTAAGTGACACGATGTGATAAACTTAGACTGAGAGCTGTCTGCATTAGTGAGGTGACCGGTAAAGTGACACGATGTTATAAACTTAGACTGACAGCTGTTTGCATTAGTGAGGTGATTGGTAAACTGACATGATGTGATAAACTTAGACTGACAGCTGTCTGCATTAGTGAGGTGACCGGTAAACTGACATGATGTGATAAACTTAGACTGACAGCTGTCTACATTAGTGAGGTGACCGGTAAACTGATATGATGTGATAAACTTAGACTGACAGCTGTCTGCATTAGTGAGGTGACCGGTAAAGTGACACGATGTGATAAACTTAGACTGACAGTTGTCTGCATTAGTGAGGTCACCGCTAAAGTGACACAATGTGATAAACTTAGACTGACAGCTGTCTACATTAGTGAGGTCACCGGTAAAGTGACACAATGTGATAAACTAAGACTGACAGCTGTCTGAATTAGTGAGGTGACCGGTAAACTGACATGATGTGATAAACTTAGACTGACAGCTGTCTGCATTAGTGAGGTGACTGGTAAACTGACATGATGTGATAAACTTAGACTGACAGCTGTCTGCATTAGTGAGGTGACTGGTAAACTGATACGATGTGATAAACTTAGACTGACAGCTGTCTACATTAGTGAGGTGACCGGTAAACTGACATGATGTGATAAACTTAGACTGACAGCTGTCTGCATTAGTGAGGTGACTGGTAAACTGATACGATGTGATAAACTTAGACTGACAGCTGTCTGCATTAGTGAGGTGATTACTTATTAGAGCTAAAATATTACATAAAGCTGGCCAGGAGGGTCTTAAATTGTCATCTACAGCAGCTGGGAGGTGACCATTAGGCCAAGTTTAAACTGTATTTCTTTCCCCAATTGTTCAATATTTTAAGGTAATAACACTTCACAGTAGAGGAAATGGTCAAGTATAATTGAGGAAGCATGTCATTTACTAAAGATTTGCTTTCTCTACACAATTCATTCATCCATAAGGTGAACTAACCACTGGAACTAAAATGGAATAAAAAAGTTGATTTTGATACAAAAAACATGCCTCCTTCAAATTCTCCATTTTTTTTATTACATAGATTGTCTACAACTTATTAGTGATTTGCATATGCCAAAACTGTACATTGCAAAGGGCAATAATTGGAAAAAAGGAAACAAGGATTCAACACTTATGACAACACAGACATATAATATTGACTGGTACCTGATACTCCACATCTTTTTCTCTAATAATCAATGGTAGACTGGCTGTCTGTAACAGATCTGCAGCACTAATTGATTTAGGTATCCCCTTCAGTTCTGTCAAACTAAATATAAACATAAGTTATGATAATGTATAGATATATATATTAAATATGATATGATAAATCGAAACAACAAAAAATGGACGAATGTGTCCATAGGAAACAGATGCTCCTGCTTCCAGCTAAAGTAAACTGGGACATAACTACAGAGCAGCAAACAAGGTAAAGTTTGAAAATAAACTTGGCCTTCCTTTTATGGTCTCTGATCATGTGTATAAATTTCAAATGATTTGCTTTAAGTGGAACTGAGGTTATTGAGTGGAAATCAATAGTGGGACAGACAGTGCCTGAAATGAGGGCCAGCCAATGGCTGTCCTGAAATTCTTTTTTTGGGCCAGTAAAATATTAGTCACTGGCCCAAATGGCATAATGCCATAAATTTTGTGACATTTTTTTATGAAAAAAAGACATCAGATATATATAAACAGTTTTCAGGTTAATTGTTTTTTATCAATAACATTAAAATTCATTCTTCCACTAGTCTCACGGGGGTTGGGGCTCTTCAAGGTAATTTTGGTACAGTAACGGGTGTGCAGCTGAAATTGCGAAAACACCCCAATGCATATATTGCTATCATATGAAACCTGAATTTACTTGTTATAACCTTTTCGACAACCTTGACGCCATTGGCTAGGGTGGTCCCAAGAAACGATGCTAGTCCGTCGAATGGGGACAATAAAAGGCTGGTTTGTGCAAGGGGAGATCAATGCCATGATCACATTAAAGACATCCGGAAAAGAGTAGACTAATGCCACTACAAGGACCGCTCTTGCATTCCCCAAAGTGAAGAGTGACATCACTTGTTTCAATCCACTAAGAAGAAGTGATTTTAAAGTAAAATAACCTCTCAGTTCGGGGTAATGTCAGTTGGTTATTCATTCCAAACAAGTATCTATTTGTTGAAATGGTAAATTGTTGAAATAACAAACGGTGCTGTCATTTCTGTTATATAAACAACTGTTAACTTTTCCTCTTATTTTTTAATTTGTAAACAAAAGTTCTGGTTCCAAAAAAGAAAACACACCCAATTGTCATTAAAATGTAGCCATGTACGTATAGAGATGAACTATGAAAAGTTTAAAAGAAGTGACAGGCCAGATCGTTTCCGTAGTTTGACATTACTGTCAACTATTTTCTCTCCGTTGTTGGGGAAAAGTTTTTCAATGATTACCTAAGGATTGACACAAAAAGGTTTCTGATTTCTGTAAAATGAAATTCGTACATGTACATTTTGCAGCAGATTGAATGAATAAATTTCCGAATCGTGGAAGATACCAGATCGCAAACATTATAAGTTGACAGAATTCTCTTTATTGTTCACAACTTTCCACTTCGTACGTGAAAGTTAACAATTTTAATAATTAAATCATAAAGAAAGACAAAAAACACGTTTCTTTTCTAATATTTAGTGAATACTTGTGTATTACATGAAAACGTGTAGGAAACGTGTATTGATTGGCTTGATAAAAATAAATCATTGGGAAGAACAGTAAATTACATTAGCTGTGTATTCATTGGCTACAAAAATGTATTTGGACCAATCGCTGTGCTCGTAACAAACCTTTTTCGACTAGAACAGAAGAGTTATCTACCGTTGAAGTTACAGTTTATGTCCGGTTTCGGTAAAACGGTCTTTTAGGCAATCGCCCAGACGTTTTTTGTTGGGCCAGTGACTACCTAATTTGGAGCAGCTTTTGATTGCCTGAATAAGATATTAGTCGCATTTGGCGACTGGGCGACCGTCCATTTCAGGCACTGACAGACATACAGACGTACAGACATGGTAAAACTTAATGTGCCCAACACCTAGTAGCAGGAGCAGACAAATACAATGAATTCATAAACTCAACATGTTGCTATTAAAATTCAAAATATCTTCATAATTGTACATTTATATTATAAAAATTGTTCAGGAAAAAGTATTTGACATCCATCAAAAAGTAATTCATAACAAAAACAAAGATACATGCTAAGCCTTCTTCAAGACTTGCTATCATATATCCTGGTAGATATTATAGTTTCCCAATCACAAAAAAATAAATCTTTTAATTTTGGTATGCTACATTTAAAAGAATAACTTAACATTATATCATATAAATATTATATATGTATGTTAAGGTATAAACTAATATTGAATCTAGATTTAATATCAGAGATGAAAGTGGTCACTGGTGAAAAAAGGGCAAAATCCCTATACAGTTCCCTTAAACCTTCATTTCATAGCTGTTTTGACAAAGTTTGACTCATTTCCAAATAATATCCTCAAAAGGGAGATAATCCACTGATCTGAGTAAAACTTTCATCTGTATGGATAAGCGTTGTATACTTACTCATCATCTGTATGGATAAGTGGGTAGTAGGATTTCTCATCTACTTCTGATAGTCTCTATAAATAGAAATACATGGGATAAAATCTGAATCTCTATAAATAGAAATACATGGTATGAAATTTGAATCTCTATAAATAGAAATACATGGGATGAAATCTGAGTTTCTATAAATAGAGCTGATAGTCTCTATAAAAAGAATTACACAGAATGAAATCTGATAGTCTCTATAAATAGAAATACATGGGATGAAATCTGATAGTGTCTATAAATAGAAATACACAGAATGAAATCTGATAGTATCCATAAATAAAAATTTCACAGAATGAAATCTGAGTCTCTATAAATAGATCTGATAGTGTCCATTAATAGAATTACACAGACTGAAATCTGATAGTCTCCATGAATAGAATTACAAAAAATGAAATCTGAGTGTCTTTAATAGAACTACACGTAATGAAATCTGATAGCGTCTATAGATTTACACAGAATGAGTGAGTGAGTGAGTGATTGTTGTTTAATGTCAATTCAGCAATTTTTCAGCTATATCATGGCGAGAACAAGTTAATTTTCAATGATATGATGATGAGGTCCACTTTGTTCTAGACCAACACGCTGAGTTGGATTTTAATAGTGCTAGCTCACTGAAACAACAGTCCGTGGGTAGACATGTCGCTCCACTCAACACATTATTCCGATTCCTAGCCAACCAGTCTTTGCTCTTTCTCCTTAATGCTGCATAGTTAGAGGAGAAGCAACAAATACCAATTTTATAGTCTTTGGTTTGACCCGACCGGGGCTTGAACCCACGATCTATCGCACTCGAGGCGAGCACGCTAACCATTGTGCCACCAATGCAGTTTACACAGAATGAAATCTGAGTCTCTATAAATAGAATTACAATAAATGAAAAGAGCAATACTAATAATTTGCCTGTAAGGGACCATTCAAATGTAAATCTTGTCCTACAACTGAATACATAGTGTATACGATACAAGTTTTTTTTTCTTGACTAACATATTTTAATGTGACATTTTTATTATTTTATCATAATGAATCATATGACTGCAGTTAGTTGTTAATTACACTACTTACAGGTTTTAAATAATGGTACTAAAGTATGTTTAAACGTCCTTACATTTCTAAGTTGTTCTTGAGACAATATAACAATGGTATCGTCTAATAATTCAGCCCTATCTCTCTTCTGTCCAAACACATCACCATCTCCAGTACAAAAGCTTTAATGTAAAAATGTAACATTTATATGTCATTAGCCATTACAATTTAAAACCTATTCAAAACAAAACCTTGAATAAACTGTAAATCTGTATAAACCAAACAAGCTGAAAACTATATGTTTAAAGGTATTTCAATTCTATATTAATACACACATAACTTCAACATTTTAAACAACATTTCAGGCTAATATAGTTCTGTGTATTGATTTCTTATTTTAGTTTCCTTTCAGATAAAGGGGCTGTCATAGTCGTGATCGTATGGTAGTTGGATTTACAACTACCTGTGCAATCAGTGCCTATCACCACTAAAGTTGTGATTTCAAACCCTGTTCATGGTGAGGTGTACTCGATACAACATTATGTGATAAAGTTTGTCAGTGACTTGCGACAGGTCGGTGGTTATCTCCGGGTACTCCATTCAGATAAACTGAATTTTGTACTAGTCTTTGGCCATTATTAAAATCACATTTAAAATTGCATGAAAATGTTTTCAATTCATAATTTGTAAAAATTCCTAGCTTAACTACAGTTACTACAATTTAAATACAAATCATAGAAAATAGGTCCTGTATCTTTTCATTATTTTAAGTGCTGTTCTCTGGTCTGCTGTTCAAAAGATGGATACTATTTTATATTTTTGGCTATTTCGTCTTCTTTAACTTTCACCAGTCATTAATCATTCTTAGTAAAGAAATAAACTAAAAAAGGTCTACACTTGATTTAAAAAAATAACATCAATCTAAATCTAGAGTATAACCATTTCTTTTTAATCTCAAGCGTCATTAATAATTACTTAGGTATTAATGTAACAGATGGCTTGGTTTTAACAAAACCTTGTGATTTAAGAACTTACTTAGGTATTAATGTAACAGGTGGCTTGGCTTTAACTAAACTTTGTGATTTAAGAACTTACTTAGTTATTAATGTAACAGGTGGCTTGGTTTTAATTAAACCTTGTGATTTAAGAACTTACTAAGGTATTAATGTAACAGGGGGTTTGGTTTTAACTAAAACTTGTGATTTAAGAACTTACTTAGGTATTAATGTAACATGTGGTTTGGTTTTAACTAAACTTTGTGATTTAAGAACTTACTTAGCTATTAATGTAAAAGATGGCTTGGTTTTAACTAAACTTTGTGATTTAAGAACTTACTTAGTTATTAATGTAACAGGTGGCTTGGTTTTAACTAAACCTTGTGATTTAAGAACTTACTTAGGTATTAATGTAACAGGTGGTTTGGTTTTAACTAAACCTTGTGATTTAAGAACTTACCTAGGTATTAATGTAACAGGTGGCTTGGTTTTAACTAAACCTTGTGATTTAAGAACTTACTTAGGTATTAATGTAACAGGTGGCTTGGTTTTAACTAAACCTTGTGATTTAAGAACTAACTTAGGTATTAATGTAACAGGTGGTTTGGTTTTAACTAAACCTTGTGATTTAAGAACTTACTTAGGTATTAATGTAAGAGGTGGTTTGGTTTTAACTAAACCTTGTGATTTAAGAACTAACTTAGCTATTAATGTAACAGGTGGTTTGGTTTTAACTAAACCTTGTGATTTAAGAGCTTACTTAGGTATTAATGTAACAGGTGGTTTGGTTTTAACTAAACTTTGTGATTTAACAACTTACTTAGGTATTAATGTAACAGGTGGCTTGGTTTTAACTAAACCTTGTGATTTAAGAACTTACGTAGGTATTAATGTAAAAGATGGCTTGGTTTTACCTAAACCTTATGATTTAACAACTTACTTAGTTATTAATGTAACAGGTGGTTTGGTTTTAACTAAACCTTGTGATTTAACAACTTACTAAGTTATTAATGTAACAGGTGGCTTGGTTGTAACTAAACTTTGTGATTTAACAACTTACTTAGCTATTAATGTAACAGGTGGCTTGGTTGTAACTAAGCTTTGTGATTTAAGAACTTACTAGTTATTAATGTAACAAGTGGCTTGGTTGTAACTAAACTTTGTGATTTAAGAACTTACTTAGGTATTAATGTAACAGGTGGTTTCGTTTAAAACTAAACCTGGTGATTTAAGAACTTACTTAGCTATTAATGTAACAGGTGGCTTGGATGTAACTAAACTTTGTGATTTAAGAACTTACTTAGCTATTAATGTAAAAGGTGGCTTGGTTCTAACTAAACCTTGTGATTTAAGAACTTACTTAGGTATTAATGTAACAGGGGGTTTGGTTTTAACTAAGCCTTGTGATTTAAGAACTTACTTAGGTATTAATGTAACAGGTGGTTTGGTTTTAACTAAACCTTGTGATTTAAGAGCTTACTTAGGTATTAATGTAACAGGTGGCTTGGTTTTAACTAATCCTTGTGATTTAACAACTTACTTAGGTATTAATGTAACAGGTGGCTTGGTTTTAACTAAACCTTGTGATTTAAGAACTTACGTAGGTATTAATGTAAAAGATGGCTTGGTTTTACCTAAACCTTATGATTTAACAACTTACTTAGTTATTAATGTAACAGGTGGTTTGGTTTTAACTAAACCTTGTGATTTAACAACTTACTTAGCTATTAATGTAACAGGTGGCTTGGTTGTAACTAAGCTTTGTGATTTAAGAACTTACTTAGTTATTAATGTAACAAGTGGCTTGGTTGTAACTAAACTTTGTGATTTAAGAACTTACTTAGGTATTAATGTAACAGGTGGTTTCGTTTAAAACTAAACCTGGTGATTTAAGAACTTACTTAGGTATTAATGTAACAGGTGGCTTGGTTGTAACTAAACTTTGTGATTTAAGAACTTACTTAGCTATTAATGTAAAAGGTGGCTTGGTTCTAACTAAACCTTGTGATTTAAGAACTTACTTAGGTATTAATGTAACAGGGGGTTTGGTTTTAACTAAGCCTTGTGATTTAAGAACTTACTTAGGTATTAATGTAACAGGTGGCTTGGTTTTAACTAAACCTTGTGATTTAAGAACTTACTTAGGTATTAATGTAACAGGTGGCTTGGTTTTAACTAAACCTTGTGATTTAAGAACTTACTTAGGTATTAATGTAACAGGTGGCTTGGTTTTAACTAAGCCTTGTGATTTAAGAACTTACTTAGGTATTAATGTAACAGGGGGTTTGGTTTTAACTAAGCCTTGTGATTTAAGAACTTACTTAGGTATTAATGTAACAGGTGGCTTGGTTTTAACTAAACCTTGTGATTTAAGAACTTACTTAGGTATTAATGTAACAGGTGGCTTGGTTTTAACTAAACCTTGTGATTTAAGAACTTACTTAGGTATTAATGTAACAGGTGGCTTGGTTTTAACTAAGCCTTGTGATTTAAGAACTTACTTAGGTATTAATGTAACAGGTGGCTTGGTTTTAACTAAGCCTTGTGATTTAAGAACTTACTTAGGTATTAATGTAACAGGTGGCTTGGTTTTAACTAAACCTTGTGATTTAAGAACTTACTTAGCTATTAATGTAACAGGTGGCTTGGTTGTAACTAAACTTTGTGATTTAAGAACTTACTTAGGTATTAATGTAACAGGTGGCTTGGTTCTAACTAAACCTTGTGATTTAAGAACTTACTTAGGTATTAATGTAACAGGGGGTTTGGTTTTAACTAAGCCTTGTGATTTAAGAACTTACTTAGGTATTAATGTAACAGGTGGCTTGGTTTTAACTAAAACTTGTGATTTAAGAACTTACTTAGGTATTAATGTAACAGGTGGCTTAGTTTTAACTAAACCTTGTGATTTAAGAACTTACTTAGGTATTAATGTAACAGGTGGCTTGGTTTTAACTAAGCCTTGTGATTTAAGAACTTACTTAGGTATTAATGTAACAGGTGGCTTGGTTTTGACTAAACCTTGTGATTTAACAACTTACTAAGTTATTAATGTAACAGGTGGCTTGGTTGTAACTAAACTTTGTGATTTAAGAACTTACTTAGGTATTAATGTAACAGGTGGCTTGGTTCTAACAAAACCTTGTGATTTAAGAACTTACTAAGTTATTAATGTAACAGGTGGCTTGGTTGTAACTAAGCTTTGTGATTTAAGAACTTACTTAGTTATTAATGTAACAGGTGGCTTGGCTGTAACTAAACTTTGTGATTTAAGAACTTACTTAGGTATTAATGTAACAGGTGGTTTGGTTCTAACTAAACCTTGTGATTTAAGAACTTACTTAGGTATTAATATATGTAGCAGGTGGCTTGGTTTTGACTAAACCTTGTGATTTAAGAACTTACTTAGGTATTAATGTAACAAGTGGCTTGGTTTTAACTAAACCTTGTGATTTAAGAACTTACTTAGGTATTAATGTAACAGGTGGCGTGGTTTTAACTAAACCTTGTGATTTAGTTTTGACTAAACCTTGTGATTTAAGAACTTACTTAGGTATTAATGTAACAGGTGGTTTGGTTTTAACTAAACCTTGTGATTTAAGAACTTACTTAGGTATTAATGTAACAGATGGTTTGGTTTTAACTAAACCTTGTGATTTAAGAACTTACTTAGGTATTAATGTAACAGGTGGCTTGGTTTTAACTAAACCTTGTGATTTAAGAACTTACTTAGGTATTAATGTAACAGGTGGGTTGGTTTTAACTAAACCTTGTGATTTAAGAACTTACTTAGGTATTAATGTAACAGGTGGCTTGGTTTTAACTAAACCTTGTGATTTAAAAACTTACTTAGGTATTAATGTAACAGGTGGCTTAGTTTTGACCAAACCTTGTGATTTAAAAACTGACTTAGGTATTAATGTAACAGGTGGCTTAGTTTTGACCAAACCTTGTGATTTAAGAACATACTTAGGTATTAATGTAACAGGTGGCTTGGTTTTAACTAAACCTTGTGATTTAAGAATTTACTTAGGTATTAATGTAACAGGTGGCTTAGTTTTAACTAAACCTTGTGATTTAAGAACTTACTTAGGTATTAATGTAACAGGTGGTTTGGTTTTAACTAAACCTTGTGATTTAAGAACTTACTTAGGTATTAATGTAACAGGTGGTTTGGTTTTAACTAAACCTTGTGATTTAAGAACTTACTTAGCTATTAATGTAACAGGTGGGTTGGTTTTAACTAAACCTTGTGATTTAAGAACTTACTTAGGTATTAATGTAACAGGTGGTTTCGTTTAAAACTAAACCTGGTGATTTAAGAACTTACTTAGCTATTAATGTAACAGGTGGCTTGGTTTTAACTAAACCTTGTGATTTAAGAACTTACTTAGGTATTAATGTAACAGGTGGTTTCGCTTAAACTAAACCTGGTGATTTAAGAACTTACTTAGCTATTAATGTAACAGGTGGCTTGGTTTTAACTAAACCTTGTGATTTAAGAGCTTACTTAGGTATTAATGTAACAGGTGGCTTGGTTTTAACTAAACCTTGTGATTTAAGAACTTACTTAGGTATTAATGTAACAGGTGGTTTCATTTTAACTAAACCTTATGATTTAAGAACTTACTTAGGTATTAATGTAACAGGTGGTTTCGTTTTAACTAAACCTTGTGATTTAAGAACACCTTCTAAATCTCCACCAGCTAGTCTCCATAAATAATATACTTCATCAAAAGACCTCTCTGACAAATGGTCTAAAAAACATAAAATGGAAACATGTATAGTTTGACTACCTCCTCATATAATTATTTACATGAATCTGTTTCCACTGTACATTTTATGTATTTATTACAATGTTAATTTTCTATATGGAATGATATAATTCTGAGATACAAGTTATTCAACATCAATAACACATACTAATTTAGCATAACTAATTGGTTGGCTCGGAATCAGGATAATGTGTCAAGAGTGGAGTGATATGTCTATCTGACGACTGCTGTTTCTGTGGTCTAGCACTATAAAGATCCAATTAAGCGTGTTGGTCTAGTACAAAGTGGACATCATCATCATTTCATTGAATGTAACTTTTCCTCGCCATGATATAGCTGAAAAATTGCTCATTTGACATTAAGCAACCATCACTCACTGATAAAACAGTCCACAAATAGACCTGTCGCTCGACTCCGATATATTATCCTGACTTCCAGTCAACAAATCTTTGTTCGTTATCTCTATAGCTAATGTTACCCTAGGCCTCTTAACAGACAAGCAGCAAATATCAATATAATTGTCTTTGTTTTGACCTGACTAGGGATCAAATCCATGACCTTCTGCATCTGAGGCTAATGAGGTCATTAAAAACCTCTGACAGCAATAACAACATTAAAGCCATACAGATTTATTATACTTGTATAAAAAAAAAAGCAAACTGTTTATTCTGTAATATATTTAAATGCTTATTTACCTTCTGTGTAACCATTTTCACCATAAACAGGCAACTCCAGATCTTTAGATCTCATTTCAACAGTGAATAGTCGGTGACCATTCTTGTATGATTTCTAAAAGAATAGTAGTATGTTTTTATAATGATTAAATCCTTAATTTCATATATATCAATAAAAGAAACTTAGGCTATCTCGCTTAGGCCTTTTGGTTTTATTGCTCCTAATTTTTTTAAAAATTATTTAGTTTTCCAATTTTTCGGCTCCAAGTGTACCTGATGAAGGTTTCTCCAGAAATATGTCAAACACACTAAATTTGATATCTACGTTTTTATAAGACTAAAGGTGTGCATTATCAGTCAGGTCATATATGTTATTTACCTAATTCGCCTCAACTAAATAGGTTGCATCTTTACTGTATGAAGCCTTATCACTTTGGGGTCAATAGTATTCTTACATTGTATTGTATATATATATACCAAGCATAGAATGTGCATATGCCACTAACATTATAAAAAATAAAAGTTGTATAGGATAACTGTTCTCCATCATACAGTCAAGTAGTTTTACATAGAATATATACATGAGAGGTGATTGTTCGATTTGTTGGTATTAGTGGAATTGTTGACCACCACTTTTTAAACTTTCCTTCCATAATATATGAAAAAAAAAATACCAAAGAAGGATGTCCCTTCATTAAATTAGATAATTATACACAAGATAGAATGTACTCCTTTATTCCCACCCACCCCCACCCCCCAAAAAAACAAACTTTATTTCTTTATCTACAACTACTATCCATACATACAGTACTGATACAAAATTATGGAATAAACCTACATAAAACAAACATTAAGAGGAGATTTGTCGACATTCAGATCAATGTTATTTGTTAAAATATCTTACCTTAGTAGCATTATGTTTGTTAAAGATTTTATCTTGTAATAAGGTTTCAGGAGACGGTCTGAAATCATAAATGAAAACACTATTTGTTAAAAATCAACATTTATAAGGATATATACATGTAGCTATTAATAACACAAATCTATATATAGATTAAACCAAGCACCAGAAAAAAAAAGGAAAAAAAAAAAGAACAGGATCTTGTCCTTGCAGCTACTCTTAAGTTAAATAATTTACAAGAAGGTAAGAAGTTAAATTTTCAGTAAAACTACATTTTACAGTATTACAATACAGAATCTGTTCATGTCTTTTATCCTTTGTTTATATATATGTAGTGTCATTGGAGATCTAATTATCTAGAGGAGAGTGTAGGGATCCTATTAACTAGTTTATACATGTAGTGTCATTGGAGATCTAATTATCTAGAGGAGAGTGTAGGGATCCTATTAACTGGTTTATACATGTAGTGTCATTGGAGATCTAATTATCTAGAGGAGAGTGTAGGGATCCTATTAACTAGTTTATATATGTAGTGTCATTGGAGATCTAATTATCTAGAGGAGAGTGTAGGGATCCTATTAACTAGTTTATACATGTAGTGTCATTGGAGATCTAATTATCTAGAGGAGAGTGTAGGGATCCTATTAACTAGTTTATATATGTAGTGTCATTGGAGATCTAATTATCTAGAGGAGAGTGTAGGGATCCTATTAACTAGTTTATACATGTAGTGTCATTGGAGATCTAATTATCTAGAGGAGAGTGTAGGGATCCTATTAACTAGTTTATATATGTAGTGTCATTGGAGATCTAATTATCTAGAGGAGAGTGTAGGGATCCTATTAACTAGTTTATACATGTAGTGTCATTGGAGATCTAATTATCTAGAGGAGAGTGTAGGGATCCTATTAACTAGTTTATACATGTAGTGTCATTGGAGATCTAATTATCTAGAGGAGAGTGTAGGGATCCTATTAACTAGTTTATACATGTAGTGTCATTGGAGATCTAATTATCTAGAGGAGAGTGTAGGGATCCTATTAACTGGTTTATATATGTAGTGTCATTGGAGATCTAATTATCTAGAGGAGAGTGTAGGGATCCTATTAACTGGTTTATACATGTAGTGTCATTGGAGATCTAATTATCTAGAGGAGAGTGTAGGGATCCTATTAACTAGTTTATACATGTAGTGTCATTGGAGATCTAATTATCTAGAGGAGAGTGTAGGGATCCTATTAACTAGTTTATACATGTAGTGTCATTGGAGATCTAATTATCTAGAGGAGAGTGTAGGGATCCTATTAACTGGTTTATACATGTAGTGTCATTGGAGATCTAATTATCTAGAGGAGAGTGTAGAGATCCTATTAACTAGTTTATACACGTAGTGTCATTGGAGATCTAATTATCTAGAGGAGAGTGTAGGGATCCTATTAACTGGTTTATACATGTAGTGTCATTGGAGATCTAATTATCTAGAGGAGAGTGTAGGGATCCTATTAACTAGTTTATACATGTAGTGTCATTGGAGATCTAATTATCTAGAGGAGAGTGTAGGGATCCTATTAACTGGTTTATACATGTAGTGTCATTGGAGATCTAATTATCTAGAGGAGAGTGTAGGGATCCTATTAACTGGTTTATACATGTAGTGTCATTGGAGATCTAATTATCTAGAGGAGAGTGTAGGGATCCTATTAACTAGTTTATACATGTAGTGTCATTGGAGATCTAATTATCTAGAGGAGAGTGTAGGGATCCTATTAACTGGTTTATACATGTAGTGTCATTGGAGATCTAATTATCTAGAGGAGAGTGTAGGGATCCTATTAACTGGTTTATACATGTAGTGTCATTGGAGATCTAATTATCTAGAGGAGAGTGTAGGGATCCTATTAACTGGTTTATACATGTAGTGTCATTGGAGATCTAATTATCTAGAGGAGAGTGTAGGGATCCTATTAACTGGTTTATACATGTAGTGTCATTGGAGATCTAATTATCTAGAGGAGAGTGTAGGGATCCTATTAACTGGTTTATACATGTAGTGTCATTGGAGATCTAATTATCTAGAGGAGAGTGTAGAGATCCTATTAACTAGTTTATACATGTAGTGTCATTGGAGATCTAATTATCTAGAGGAGAGTGTAGGGATCCTATTAACTAGTTTATATATGTAGTGTCATTGGAGATCTAATTATCTAGAGGAGAGTGTAGGGATCCTATTAACTGGTTTATACATGTAGTGTCATTGGAGATCTAATTATCTAGAGGAGAGTGTAGGGATCCTATTAACTAGTTTATATATGTAGTGTCATTGGAGATCTAATTATCTAGAGGAGAGTGTAGGGATCCTATTAACTAGTTTATACATGTAGTGTCATTGGAGATCTAATTATCTAGAGGAGAGTGTAGGGATCCTATTAACTAGTTTATATATGTAGTGTCATTGGAGATCTAATTATCTAGAGGAGAGTGTAGGGATCCTATTAACTAGTTTATACATGTAGTGTCATTGGAGATCTAATTATCTAGAGGAGAGTGTAGGGATCCTATTAACTAGTTTATATATGTAGTGTCATTGGAGATCTAATTATCTAGAGGAGAGTGTAGGGATCCTATTAACTAGTTTATACATGTAGTGTCATTGGAGATCTAATTATCTAGAGGAGAGTGTAGGGATCCTATTAACTAGTTTATATATGTAGTGTCATTGGAGATCTAATTATCTAGAGGAGAGTGTAGGGATCCTATTAACTAGTTTATACATGTAGTGTCATTGGAGATCTAATTATCTAGAGGAGAGTGTAGGGATCCTATTAACTAGTTTATACATGTAGTGTCATTGGAGATCTAATTATCTAGAGGAGAGTGTAGGGATCCTATTAACTAGTTTATACATGTAGTGTCATTGGAGATCTAATTATCTAGAGGAGAGTGTAGGGATCCTATTAACTGGTTTATATATGTAGTGTCATTGGAGATCTAATTATCTAGAGGAGAGTGTAGGGATCCTATTAACTGGTTTATACATGTAGTGTCATTGGAGATCTAATTATCTAGAGGAGAGTGTAGGGATCCTATTAACTAGTTTATACATGTAGTGTCATTGGAGATCTAATTATCTAGAGGAGAGTGTAGGGATCCTATTAACTAGTTTATACATGTAGTGTCATTGGAGATCTAATTATCTAGAGGAGAGTGTAGGGATCCTATTAACTGGTTTATACATGTAGTGTCATTGGAGATCTAATTATCTAGAGGAGAGTGTAGAGATCCTATTAACTAGTTTATACATGTAGTGTCATTGGAGATCTAATTATCTAGAGGAGAGTGTAGGGATCCTATTAACTGGTTTATACATGTAGTGTCATTGGAGATCTAATTATCTAGAGGAGAGTGTAGGGATCCTATTAACTAGTTTATACATGTAGTGTCATTGGAGATCTAATTATCTAGAGGAGAGTGTAGGGATCCTATTAACTGGTTTATACATGTAGTGTCATTGGAGATCTAATTATCTAGAGGAGAGTGTAGGGATCCTATTAACTGGTTTATACATGTAGTGTCATTGGAGATCTAATTATCTAGAGGAGAGTGTAGGGATCCTATTAACTAGTTTATACATGTAGTGTCATTGGAGATCTAATTATCTAGAGGAGAGTGTAGGGATCCTATTAACTGGTTTATACATGTAGTGTCATTGGAAATCTAATTATCTAGAGGAGAGTGTAGGGATCCTATTAACTGGTTTATACATGTAGTGTCATTGGAGATCTAATTATCTAGA
This sequence comes from Bathymodiolus septemdierum, assembly GCA_963383655.1. NCBI lineage: Eukaryota > Metazoa > Mollusca > Bivalvia > Mytilida > Modiolidae > Bathymodiolus > Bathymodiolus septemdierum. The sequence continues at coordinate 36,026,090 of OY726524.1, read as the reverse complement.
GGAGAGTGTAGGGATCCTATTAACTGGTTTATACATGTAGTGTCATTGGAGATCTAATTATCTAGAGGAGAGTGTAGGGATCCTATTAACTGGTTTATACATGTAGTGTCATTGGAGATCTAATTATCTAGAGGAGAGTGTAGGGATCCTATTAACTGGTTTATACATGTAGTGTCATTGGAGATCTAATTATCTAGAGGAGAGTGTAGAGATCCTATTAACTAGTTTATACATGTAGTGTCATTGGAGATCTAATTATCTAGAGGAGAGTGTAGGGATCCTATTAACTGGTTTATACATGTAGTGTCATTGGAGATCTAATTATCTAGAGGAGAGTGTAGGGATCCTATTAACTGGTTTATATATGTAGTGTCATTGGAGATCTAATTATCTAGAGGAGAGTGTAGAGATCCTATTAACTAGTTTATACATGTAGTGTCATTGGAGATCTAATTATCTAGAGGAGAGTGTAGGGATCCTATTAACTGGTTTATACATGTAGTGTCATTGGAGATCTAATTATCTAGAGGAGAGTGTAGGGATCCTATTAACTGGTTTATACATGTAGTGTCATTGGAGATCAAATTATCTAGAGGAGAGTGTAGGGATCCTATTAACTGGTTTATATATGTAGTGTCATTGGAGATCTAATTATCTAGAGGAGAGTGTAGGGATCCTATTAACTGGTTTATACATGTAGTGTCATTGGAGATCTAATTATCTAGAGGAGAGTGTAGAGATCCTATTAACTAGTTTATACATGTAGTGTCATTGGAGATCTAATTATCTAGAGGAGAGTGTAGGGATCCTATTAACTGGTTTATATATGTAGTGTCATTGGAGATCTAATTATCTAGAGGAGAGTGTAGGGATCCTATTAACTGGTTTATATATGTAGTGTCATTGGAGATCTAATTATCTAGAGGAGAGTGTAGGGATCCTATTAACTGGTTTATACATGTAGTGTCATTGGAGATCTAATTATCTAGAGGAGAGTGTAGAGATCCTATTAACTAGTTTATACATGTAGTGTCATTGGAGATCTAATTATCTAGAGGAGAGTGTAGGGATCCTATTAACTGGTTTATACATGTAGTGTCATTGGAGATCTAATTATCTAGAGGAGAGTGTAGGGATCCTATTAACTGGTTTATACATGTAGTGTCATTGGAGATCTAATTATCTAGAGGAGAGTGTAGGGATCCTATTAACTGGTTTATACATGTAGTGTCATTGGAGATCTAATTATCTAGAGGAGAGTGTAGGGATCCTATTAACTAGTTTATACATGTAGTGTCATTGGAGATCTAATTATCTAGAGGAGAGTGTAGGGATCCTATTAACTGGTTTATACATGTAGTGTCATTGGAGATCTAATTATCTAGAGGAGAGTGTAGAGATCCTATTAACTAGTTTATACATGTAGTGTCATTGGAGATCTAATTATCTAGAGGAGAGTGTAGGGATCCTATTAACTAGTTTATATATGTAGTGTCATTGGAGATCTAATTATCTAGAGGAGAGTGTAGGGATCCTATTAACTGGTTTATATATGTAGTGTCATTGGAGATCTAATTATCTAGAGGAGAGTGTAGGGATCCTATTAACTGGTTTATATATGTAGTGTCATTGGAGATCTAATTATCTAGAGGAGAGTGTAGGGATCCTATTAACTGGTTTATACATGTAGTGTCATTGGAGATCTAATTATCTAGAGGAGAGTGTAGGGATCCTATTAACTAGTTTATACATGTAGTGTCATTGGAGATCTAATTATCTAGAGGAGAGTGTAGGGATCCTATTAACTAGTTTATACATGTAGTGTCATTGGAGATCTAATTATCTAGAGGAGAGTGTAGAGATCCTATTAACTAGTTTATACATGTAGTGTCATTGGAGATCTAATTATCTAGAGGAGAGTGTAGGGATCCTATTAACTAGTTTATACATGTAGTGTCATTGGAGATCTAATTATCTAGAGGAGAGTGTAGGGATCCTATTAACTGGTTTATACATGTAGTGTCATTGGAGATCTAATTATCTAGAGGAGAGTGTAGGGATCCTATTAACTGGTTTATATATGTAGTGTCATTGGAGATCTAATTATCTAGAGGAGAGTGTAGAGATCCTATTAACTAGTTTATACATGTAGTGTCATTGGAGATCTAATTATCTAGAGGAGAGTGTAGGGATCCTATTAACTAGTTTATATATGTAGTGTCATTGGAGATCTAATTATCTAGAGGAGAGTGTAGGGATCCTATTAACTGGTTTATACATGTAGTGTCATTGGAGATCTAATTATCTAGAGGAGAGTGTAGGGATCCTATTAACTGGTTTATATATGTAGTGTCATTGGAGATCTAATTATCTAGAGGAGAGTGTAGGGATCCTATCAACTAGTTTATACATGTAGTGTCATTGGAGATCTAATTATCTAGAGGAGAGTGTAGGGATCCTATTAACTAGTTTATACATGTAGTGTCATTGGAGATCTAATTATCTAGAGGAGAGTGTAGAGATCCTATTAACTGGTTTATACATGTAGTGTCATTGGAGATCTAATTATCTAGAGGAGAGTGTAGGGATCCTATTAACTAGTTTATACATGTAGTGTCATTGGAGATCTAATTATCTAGAGGAGAGTGTAGGGATCCTATTAACTGGTTTATATATGTAGTGTCATTGGAGATCTAATTATCTAGAGGAGAGTGTAGGGATCCTATTAACTGGTTTATACATGTAGTGTCATTGGAGATCTAATTATCTAGAGGAGAGTGTAGGGATCCTATTAACTAGTTTATACATGTAGTGTCATTGGAGATCTAATTATCTAGAGGAGAGTGTAGGGATCCTATTAACTAGTTTATACATGTAGTGTCATTGGAGATCTAATTATCTAGAGGAGTGTAGGGATCCTATTAACTGGTTTATATATGTAGTGTCATTGGAGATCTAATTATCTAGAGGAGAGTGTAGGGATCCTATTAACTAGTTTATACATGTAGTGTCATTGGAGATCTAATTATCTAGAGGAGAGTGTAGGGATCCTATTAACTGGTTTATATATGTAGTGTCATTGGAGATCTAATTATCTAGAGGAGAGTGTAGGGATCCTATTAACTGGTTTATACATGTAGTGTCATTGGAGATCTAATTATCTAGAGGAGAGTGTAGAGATCCTATTAACTAGTTTATACATGTAGTGTCATTGGAGATCTAATTATCTAGAGGAGAGTGTAGGGATCCTATTAACTGGTTTATATATGTAGTGTCATTGGAGATCTAATTATCTAGAGGAGAGTGTAGGGATCCTATTAACTGGTTTATACATGTAGTGTCATTGGAGATCTAATTATCTAGAGGAGAGTGTAGGGATCCTATTAACTAGTTTATACATGTAGTGTCATTGGAGATCTAATTATCTAGAGGAGAGTGTAGGGATCCTATTAACTAGTTTATACATGTAGTGTCATTGGAGATCTAATTATCTAGAGGAGAGTGTAGGGATCCTATTAACTAGTTTATACATGTAGTGTCATTGGAGATCTAATTATCTAGAGGAGAGTGTAGGGATCCTATTAACTGGTTTATATATGTAGTGTCATTGGAGATCTAATTATCTAGAGGAGAGTGTAGGGATCCTATTAACTAGTTTATACATGTAGTGTCATTGGAGATCTAATTATCTAGAGGAGAGTGTAGGGATCCTATTAACTAGTTTATACATGTAGTGTCATTGGAGATCTAATTATCTAGAGGAGAGTGTAGGGATCCTATTAACTGGTTTATACATGTAGTGTCATTGGAGATCTAATTATCTAGAGGAGAGTGTAGAGATCCTATTAACTAGTTTATACATGTAGTGTCATTGGAGATCTAATTATCTAGAGGAGAGTGTAGGGATCCTATTAACTAGTTTATATATGTAGTGTCATTGGAGATCTAATTATCTAGAGGAGAGTGTAGGGATCCTATTAACTGGTTTATACATGTAGTGTCATTGGAGATCTAATTATCTAGAGGAGAGTGTAGGGATCCTATTAACTAGTTTATATATGTAGTGTCATTGGAGATCTAATTATCTAGAGGAGAGTGTAGGGATCCTATTAACTAGTTTATACATGTAGTGTCATTGGAGATCTAATTATCTAGAGGAGAGTGTAGGGATCCTATTAACTAGTTTATATATGTAGTGTCATTGGAGATCTAATTATCTAGAGGAGAGTGTAGGGATCCTATTAACTAGTTTATACATGTAGTGTCATTGGAGATCTAATTATCTAGAGGAGAGTGTAGGGATCCTATTAACTAGTTTATACTATGTAGTGTCATTGGAGATCTAATTATCTAGAGGAGAGTGTAGGGATCCTATTAACTAGTTTATACATGTAGTGTCATTGGAGATCTAATTATCTAGAGGAGAGTGTAGGGATCCTATTAACTAGTTTATATATGTAGTGTCATTGGAGATCTAATTATCTAGAGGAGAGTGTAGGGATCCTATTAACTAGTTTATACATGTAGTGTCATTGGAGATCTAATTATCTAGAGGAGAGTGTAGGGATCCTATTAACTAGTTTATACATGTAGTGTCATTGGAGATCTAATTATCTAGAGGAGAGTGTAGGGATCCTATTAACTAGTTTATACATGTAGTGTCATTGGAGATCTAATTATCTAGAGGAGAGTGTAGGGATCCTATTAACTGGTTTATATATGTAGTGTCATTGGAGATCTAATTATCTAGAGGAGAGTGTAGGGATCCTATTAACTGGTTTATACATGTAGTGTCATTGGAGATCTAATTATCTAGAGGAGAGTGTAGGGATCCTATTAACTAGTTTATACATGTAGTGTCATTGGAGATCTAATTATCTAGAGGAGAGTGTAGGGATCCTATTAACTAGTTTATACATGTAGTGTCATTGGAGATCTAATTATCTAGAGGAGAGTGTAGGGATCCTATTAACTGGTTTATACATGTAGTGTCATTGGAGATCTAATTATCTAGAGGAGAGTGTAGGGATCCTATTAACTAGTTTATACATGTAGTGTCATTGGAGATCTAATTATCTAGAGGAGAGTGTAGGGATCCTATTAACTGGTTTATACATGTAGTGTCATTGGAGATCTAATTATCTAGAGGAGAGTGTAGGGATCCTATTAACTAGTTTATACATGTAGTGTCATTGGAGATCTAATTATCTAGAGGAGAGTGTAGGGATCCTATTAACTAGGTTTATACATGTAGTGTCATTGGAGATCTAATTATCTAGAGGAGAGTGTAGGGATCCTATTAACTGGTTTATACATGTAGTGTCATTGGAGATCTAATTATCTAGAGGAGAGTGTAGGGATCCTATTAACTAGTTTATACATGTAGTGTCATTGGAGATCTAATTATCTAGAGGAGAGTGTAGGGATCCTATTAACTGGTTTATACATGTAGTGTCATTGGAGATCTAATTATCTAGAGGAGAGTGTAGGGATCCTATTAACTGGTTTATACATGTAGTGTCATTGGAGATCTAATTATCTAGAGGAGAGTGTAGGGATCCTATTAACTGGTTTATACATGTAGTGTCATTGGAGATCTAATTATCTAGAGGAGAGTGTAGGGATCCTATTAACTGGTTTATACATGTAGTGTCATTGGAGATCTAATTATCTAGAGGAGAGTGTAGGGATCCTATTAACTGGTTTATACATGTAGTGTCATTGGAGATCTAATTATCTAGAGGAGAGTGTAGGGATCCTATTAACTAGTTTATACATGTAGTGTCATTGGAGATCTAATTATCTAGAGGAGAGTGTAGGGATCCTATTAACTGGTTTATACATGTAGTGTCATTGGAGATCTAATTATCTAGAGGAGAGTGTAGGGATCCTATTAACTGGTTTATACATGTAGTGTCATTGGAGATCTAATTATCTAGAGGAGAGTGTAGAGATCCTATTAACTAGTTTATACATGTAGTGTCATTGGAGATCTAATTATCTAGAGGAGAGTGTAGGGATCCTATTAACTGGTTTATACATGTAGTGTCATTGGAGATCTAATTATCTAGAGGAGAGTGTAGGGATCCTATTAACTGGTTTATACATGTAGTGTCATTGGAGATCTAATTATCTAGAGGAGAGTGTAGGGATCCTATTAACTGGTTTATACATGTAGTGTCATTGGAGATCTAATTATCTAGAGGAGAGTGTAGGGATCCTATTAACTGGTTTATACATGTAGTGTCATTGGAGATCTAATTATCTAGAGGAGAGTGTAGGGATCCTATTAACTGGTTTATACATGTAGTGTCATTGGAGATCTAATTATCTAGAGGAGAGTGTAGGGATCCTATTAACTGGTTTATACATGTAGTGTCATTGGAGATCTAATTATCTAGAGGAGAGTGTAGGGATCCTATTAACTGGTTTATACATGTAGTGTCATTGGAGATCTAATTATCTAGAGGAGAGTGTAGGGATCCTATTAACTGGTTTATACATGTAGTGTCATTGGAGATCTAATTATCTAGAGGAGAGTGTAGGGATCCTATTAACTGGTTTATACATGTAGTGTCATTGGAGATCTAATTATCTAGAGGAGAGTGTAGGGATCCTATTAACTGGTTTATACATGTAGTGTCATTGGAGATCTAATTATCTAGAGGAGAGTGTAGGGATCCTATTAACTGGTTTATACATGTAGTGTCATTGGAGATCTAATTATCTAGAGGAGAGTGTAGGGATCCTATTAACTGGTTTATACATGTAGTGTCATTGGAGATCTAATTATCTAGAGGAGAGTGTAGGGATCCTATTAACTGGTTTATACATGTAGTGTCATTGGAGATCTAATTATCTAGAGGAGAGTGTAGGGATCCTATTAACTGGTTT